>PVIJ01002260.1:0-166339 GCA_004024925.1 Scalopus aquaticus
CCACCACCAATTCACCCGTGATCCATCTCCATGGTCCCCTGTATTCTCCTCTCTTCCATTTTGTGCCCTTATCCTCCCCTCCCCCCACCCCCCCCACCGCTGAGTGTCTCTCTCCCACCCGGCCTCCCTATAGTCCTGTTATAAGTGAAACCATTCGATATTTTTCTTTTTCTTTCTGGCTTATTTCACTGAGTATGATTCCCTCTAATTCCATCCATGTCTCTGCAAATTGCATGTGTTTATCTTCTTTCCATGCTGAATAGTACTCCATTGCGTATATGTACCACATCTTCTGGATCCAATCATCTATTTTTGGACATCTGGGTTGCTTCCATACCTTTGCTATTGGGAATAGTGCCGCAATGAACATACGGGTGCATGTAATCTTTCGGATTAGTGTTTTTGTGTCCTTTGGGTAAATTCCCAAAAGTGGGATTGCTGGGTCGTATGGGAGCTCCATGTAAGCTTGCATGTGTTTCATTCAGTCTCTTTCTAGGATCTTTTCATTTATTCTTTTTTTTTTTTTTAAGATTTATTTATTTATGCATACAAGCTGGGGTACAGGCCAGAGGCATGGGGCGGGGAGAGGGTTCACCAGAGACAGAGTGGGGAGCAGAACTGGCAAATCAACAGAAATACACTGCTGAGGGGAGCAGCTGGTGAGACAGGAGACGTCTGCCACGCCATGTGGGATTCTCCCCGGCCGGGTATCAAACTCGCGTCGCCGCTGCCTACAGCTCCACAGCGTAGCTCTTAACCGCTGCGCCACCAGGGGGAGGCCCTTTTTTATTCAATCTCTTCAGTGAAGTATTCTCTTCGTTCCTGGATCTCCTTTCTGAGATCTTATGTCTGCCTGGCTGCCTCTGAGTGGCTTTCCTGTATCGCATAAGACATTTTTTCATATTGTTTTTAAGTAATTTTCAGATAGTTTCCTGTTTTTGTCTCCTTTATACTTGTCCTGGGACTTACGTCCTTCTCATTTTGTGAAGCATCTTGCTTCCGAGGTATGTATATTGCTTTATTTATTGCCACTTGTGTGTGTGGGGGGGGGGGGTGTTGAGGCACTGGGGATTTATCTTTGTCCTCTTCTTAGTTTACCGTGATGTGAGGTAGAAGGTGGTGTTGAGGGTTTTAATATTCAATCTTTGTTTGAGGAGTGACATTAGTGAAACAATGTCTGCTGTTACCTGCTGTTTTTGTTCCACAGTAAGCCTTATTCTGTGTTTAGGTTGTCTTCACCTCTCTCTCTCTGTTGTTCCTTTCTTCCAGGGATTGTGATCTATTGGGCCTCCCAACGGGAAGGGCAGTATCTCAATCTCCAGGCTCACGTTATGGGAATAATCTGCACTTGGCTTAAAAGCAGCACTCTGTGTGTAGTAGACACATGTGTGCCCACTTAATACTATGGCTGTCCACAAGTGGCCAATGCTGCTCTGCCCTTGCCTTAGCTACAGTTTCTGTAGGGTTGGGAAGTATACACACTGTTGGTTTGCCTTTCCAAAGGATTTGTGATTTCACTCTAAAGTTGGGTTGGAGGGAAGCAGCAGCGGATTGGGCTGGAACAGATTTTTAGATGCTGTGTTCTCTGTTAATGCTGTGTTCTGTGGTGTCAAGGTTTGTAGAGGCCCTCCACTAGGAAGCCTTTCCAACATCTGTGATCCTATAACACACCACTGACTATATCTCATTTAAAACACATTCAGTAAACATTGCTTGGATGAATTTATAATTCATCATAACCTGAGATTATATGTAAGAAAATAAATTGGAAAATCAACTTAATAAAAGATTGGCAAAGCAGTTTCATTTCTGAAATAAAAAGAAGTTGGTGTAAAATTCAAAGAGCAAAAAAAAGAGAATTATTTCTAGTTGATTTTGGTAAAAGAAATATGCTTACTGTACAACAAGCTGTTGGCACACGGTCCCATTCTCTGTTATCAGTTCATTCAGTTTTAATTCAAGGTGAACTTTACCCTATAATGACAAAATTACAGTTGTTTGTTTTGCTAACAATTAATGGTATGCATTTTTTCAAATGGTACATATAATATTTAATTACCCACTAAACATCAATGATTCCCAGCACCAGCTTTGTCTACACTGACACTAATTATTTGTTAAATTTAACATTTATTACTTGCTAAATGACTAACAACCAATAACAACATCAAAACTTTGTAAGTAGTAGTCAAATGCATACATCAAACATGGTATTCAAATCTAAGGAGTTTATACCCAGTTCACTAATATATTTATGTATCTCAATTATCACAAATTAAAAAGGTAACACATATTTTAGGAAATCTGAAATAAAAGCAAATTATAAAATGTAGAATTTTTTCAGAAAAGATAAACCATTAAGAAGGACAGAGAAATCATATATTTCTAAATCAATTAAGCCAAAACTCAGTTAAAGCTTAAAAGCTAATTTTTCATCAAATTAGATTTACTGGATATCCACTATGTTTTAGAAGGCACTGTGGGAGTGGACAGAACTCTACAAATGTGTAAGACACAGTCAACGCTTACAAAACACAATGTAGTTGAAGAGACAATAAACAAGAACACTGATTTAAAAACAGGGATACTGAAAATAAAGGGCTACTTTATTTTCAGTCATTAATAAACAGATTAAAATTCTTTTCAGTAGTATATAAGTTAAAGCAAATTTTCAACTTCTCAAGAAACAAAGATGCAGTAACAATATAATCTAGAGCTTGATGTTTCTGCCCTGCCACTGGTGATGAACAATTCTAAACTGGTTGTGAGCAATTCTGAACTGGTTAATAAACAGTGCTGCATTACCTCCACCCAACTGACAAGACAAATTCCCACGGTGCCTAGTGGAGATTTCAGGGGTGTGACGTCTAGGGGCTGAGGACATAAATAATTTCATCAGAGGCAGGAAAGTTCATTACCTGGTCACTGCTCTTTTTTGGAGGGACTCTTTCAGACATTCTTTCATAAAAATCTAAAACTTGAATCTACCTTACTATTTTATTGTGGATTTGTTATACAAGAATGAATCTGAGGTTCAGTAACTATAATATTCAAGGTTAGCTGGATAGTTAAAAATGAGCAATAAACGTTGATGGATCTCAACGCAAAAATTTGCAAACGAAAGTTAAGCTCTAAAGAAACAAAGGCATCAGTGGTAGTAAAATTAACAGGTAGGTGGAAGTGGAACTAAATTAAGCAACTCTTCCACTAAAAACTTAGGCACAAATATTTATAAAGCCATATATAATTTATAACATGGTCTTTTGTTAGCCCTGCATTTAATACTCAAAGCACCTATTATTCAAGAGTGACTCTGAAAGTTCACTCGACTTTTACTGAACTAAAATTTTGAATCATGTTTGTTATTAAGTCAGCACACGTGTTTCCCTTGTCTAGTGAGTGAACCTAGCCAACCGCATCAAAGCAGTTTTACTATTTTAACATACATGTATTTTATGGTAGAAAATGTATGGCAACAAGGAACTTCCAATTGTCTCTCAGGAAATGTCTAGGATCTACTCTATTCTAAAATAGTAAAAACATTAAAATAGAAAAAAAATTCTAACATTTGATTCACAACTAAAAATCATCACACTATATCAAGTCAAACCTAGAAATCAAAAGACATTTAATGGAATTCTACCAGGAATCACTATTATTGAGTCAGAGCCTACCTAATATGTTCATTACTCCCACTGACTGTTTAACAGAACATTCCTTTAGTATTAGTCAACAATAACATACTTGTGTATTAACCAGGTGAAGAAAAGAGTACGGACAGAGCAGGTAGTCACAAGACACATACAATTAGAGTGAAACACTAAAATTAAAACACATAATGAGCTAAATTAAGGAAGCTATAGTCTCTAAACTGCAAAATATTATTTGATTATATACTTTGATTTGATTATATACTTTAACATGTAACATGATACTTAGTAAAAGAAGCAAGGTACAAAATAGGGTTTGTAAGATAGTATTAATTTGCAAAAATAAATTTGCAAAAATAAAATATATGTGTGTGTGTGTGGATATATATGTGTCTACCAAAACACAGAAGTCACCTTTGGTTGGTAGGATTTCAGTTTTTCTTCTTGTTCATCTATTTTTTTGAAGTTTCTACCACTGTGTGTATTGCTTTTAGTAGAGAAGGATGAACAAGTTTTAAAAATCATTTGAAGGTGCCTTTCAATTTGAGAAACACATATCTACAAACATTTTAGAAAAATTATTTAGTATTGCTGAGTATCCAGACAAAAGTTCAGTTTTACTTACATCTGTCATCATTTTATCAATTTAAATAGTTGCAAAACAAGTTTTATTGTTTTGTTTTTGTTTTTGGAGAGGGCAGTTAAGAGCTCAGCAAAACATTTCCCAGTCTTCCTTGAGGCAAGGGATAGGTGCCTAAGGATAGCCATATACTACAGTTCTGGCCAATAAGATGTAACTAGAACTTGCTGGTGAGGCATCTGGAGAAGCTTGTTGAAAAGGACTGTCTAGCTTCAGCACTGCTGAAGAGAATGAGAAGCTTCATCAAACCTTTCACTAGGCAGATAAAAACTGGAGCCCAGGGCTTAAAGGGCAAAGTGGCCCTGGTAAAACTTAGGCTTTCTGTTAGAACACATGAAGGATTATGCATGAGGAGTAAGAGTTAACTTCATTGAATAGCCTTTACAAAGACTAAAACCTAGCCTGGAATCAGTCAAATTCCTATCTAGAATAGGATGTCAGCCTCTAGCCTAACCACATGCCAAAAGCAAAAATAAGTCATCTCTGGAGGAAGGAAAAAATATCCAGAAACTCAATTTCTAAAATATTTCATATTTCAATGTTCAGCATTCCATCAAAAATGAAGCACGGCAGAAGATCAAACACAAAGTTGACAAAAGCAGAGGATTTACAGGGGATGCAGATGTTGGAATTAACTGACAGAAATTGAAACAGCTATTTAGATAAATTGTTTTAGATAGAAAACAAAACCCAGCAAATAACTGGAAAACAAAAAAATCAAATGAAAAATTTATAATAAAATAACCAAAAATGAGGATGTGTTTAAGAGCAGATCGACTAGAGCTGAAATGGGAGCTGGATTAGTCAGTAAAATATCCACAGTCAGAAAATATCCACAACGAAGTACCAGAGAGCATGAGACATATGAGGCAGTAAAATAGTTTTTCATGTAATTAAAGCCCCAGAAGAGAGGAGAAAGAAAGAAAAGTAAAGAATAAAAAAGATATTAATGCCTGGAATTTTCCAAAACTAGTGAAAAACAGAGGTAATTTAGAAAACCTTTGAACACTCAATTAGAATAAATAAAAAGAAAACCACACATAAGCAAAGGATAGTATAACAGCTAAAAACAGGAAAGAAAACCCTAAAAGCAACATTAAAAAAAACAGATACCTAAAGAAAAGTAACAATAACACTCAAAGAAGTAACTATGTTTAATGATAAACATGTGATGTGATTTGCTCCACGACTGCTTTCTTATGATTCAATTTCCTATGAGAAGACAAAATAGATATTTTACACACTTCAGAAAATGTTATAAGGTTAGATATTTGACATTGTATTATATGCTTTAAAAATACACCAAATTCTCACAAGGTATTATCCTATACACATTCCACAATTTGATTATGTGAAGCTGACATGCAATTACTTCACATTAATTGTAGGCAGCATATTTAGGAACATATTACTCTAGTACTGTCTGAAGTTTTAATATTTTATATGCTAACTTTATTTCAGTTACTATTACAAAATTTTCACAGAAAAATATGATAATTTTAATCTTACACTATGTATATTCTTGATACCAAAGAAAGATGTCATAAAAATTTCTGCAGACAGTTTGGGAAACCCAGATGAATACAGGTCTATAGGCAAAACACTTAAAAAGCTTCAAATCTAAACATTTTATTAGTTTTAAGCACAAAACACTAAATGTAATACCATTCCACAAAAAAGAACTCAGTCTGTTTCAACTGGTAAAAAGTTTACTTTATATGAGGGGTGAAAAATTCCAACTTCTAAATTTCAACAAGTGTTTCCATACATAGCAGTAAGTCTGTAAATCACTTGACTGTCAGATGAAAAACAAAACGAACATTTACTTAATATCTCTTAATTACGGACAGATTTGTTTTTCTCCTTAAAGAAGTATTTATCATGATATAAAAATGTTCATTTCTTTGTTATCCCACTACAAATAAAGTTTTTAAAAATCAACCTACAACAATGAAATATACCTTCACACTTTATCTTAGTCACATAAAAAATATGTGACTGGGAAAACTGGAGAACCATATGCAGAAAAATGAAATTAAGCCACTCTCTCACACAAAACACAAAAATTAACTCAAAATGGATTTGAAAGACCTGAGGTATACTGAAAACCATAAACTATATAGAAGAAAACACAGGCAAAACACTCTACAACACTGGCTTTAGGAATATCTTTGGGGACTGACTCCAATAGCGAAGAAAACAAAAGCAAAAATAAATGAATGGGACTAAATCAAGCCAAAAAGTTTCTGTACAGAGAATGAAACAATCATTAAGACAAAAAGATACTACTGAATGGGAGAATATATTCATACATCATACACCAGACAAGCATAGATATTTAAGATCTACAAAGAATTCATAATACTCAACAAAAAGCAAACAAAGAATTAAATCGAAAAATGGGTAGAAGAGCTAAAGTGACACTTCTCCAAAAAAGACATAGATGACAATTAGGCACATGAAAAAATGTTCGACATCATTTGTCATCAGGGCAATGTAAATCAAAACCACAATGAAATGACCCCTTACTTCAGTGAGAATGGCCCATATCACAAAACAAAACCAAAAAAAGAAACAAATGTTGGAAAAGGTGTGCGGAGAAAAAGGAACCCTCGTACACTGTTGGTGGGAATGTAGACTGGTCCAGCTCCTACGGAAAAAGAGTATGGTGGTTCCTCCAAATATTAAAAATAGATTTACCATTTAACAGCAATTTCACTCATATGTATCTATCCAAATAATACAAAATCACTAATTCAAAGGGACATATGCACTCCTGTTTACTGCAGCACTATTTACGATAGCTAAGTTATGGAAACAACCTAAATGTCCACTGACACAGTAGTAGATTAAAAAGATGTGGTATATACACACAGTGACATAACTACTAAATTATTTAAAAAAAAAATGAACCCTTACCATTTGCGGCAACATGGATGGAACTGGAAGGGATAATGCTGAGTGAAGAAGTGAAGAAAGAAAGAAGAAATACAAATACTGGATGATTTCACTCACATGTGGAATATAGAAGGGGGGAAAGGAATTGACAAAATTAATCTAAAACAAACACTAGAAATATGACTACAGAATTGAGGCTGGTACAGGAAGAAGTACTGAGAGTAGTTACAAAGTGGGCAGGGGGGTCCAATGGCCTAGGATGAAAGTCTATGGGTGCTTTGATGGTAAGTGTGGCGTAGAAACAGACACCTGAAGTGTGAACTTACTCACCTAAATCATACAGTATCGTAAAACAATGTTACCTCAATAAAGAAAAATCACAACAAAAAATTTTCTAATTAAAAAAACTATGTATGTATTATTAGCTATCATCGCTGTTGTTTTTTTAATGCTTGTTTAAATAAATATGACAGAGGCCAAGAGGCCATACTATTAAAAAAACAACAACCTATGAAACACTCAATAACTTATGGCATGATCCCGAAATTCAAGATAAGCTCATTGGTAAAGACTTATTAACTAAGTAATTACATCAAAAGGATGTGACTGACAGTACATCTGGATTTACTGCTGTACAAGTTGCGTAGGACAAACACCCTTAATTAATGAGAACACCAACTTCTTCTAATGAGATTTGGTTTGAACAGTCTTAAAATAAAGCATGCTTTTAATCATAGCACTCAATAAATAAAGAAAGGAAAAAATACATAGTTTGCAGTGAGTTCCAGGATGAGATAGCTAATAAAGAGGATTTATAGAAAGAAACATCATGCTGGTGACAGTCATATTAATTTCACTTACATGGCAAAGAATATGAAGAAAGAACAGCAAGTGAAATAGGCTAATAACAGGAACCAGAAACTAGGGGTGGGGTGGTCTACAGTATCAAAAGCTACTAAAAGATAATGGGGACTGAAAAATGTTCCATTAGACTTAATGAAACAGTGTAATGGGTAACATTCGAGAGAGCTGTATTCTCCCTCTGACCTATGATGGGTCTAAAGTAAAGGAGGTTAGAGTCGGTTGAGAAGAGAATGGGTGCAACCCAGGATGAAAACCTACAAAACAGTCAAAAATAAGAAAAAGCAAGTATTTTTAAGAATTTATGAAATATTACTAATAATATCTTGACGTTTGAAAACTGAAAACAGTAAATGTGACTTGAGACAAATTAAAGATCTGGGAAATCATTCAAGGTAAGAGATTAGATTATTGTTCTTAGCAATTTTTTGACTCTTCTGATAGAAGATCCATTTTACTATTAAAATCTTCCAATTTGAGGGTTTAATTATATTCTCCATGTTATTTCCCTAGAACTTCAGAAATGAAGAGATATCCTATATAGCTAAGTTTTCGTTTCACAGATGTAGTTCCTGAGATAATAACAATTCAGCAACTAGTTGGGGTACAATACCAATGAACGGTAAGCCAGTTAGTCAAACATCTCTCCTGTGAAGTAGAGATACCAATCATTTCTTCTATTCAAACCCCTTTCTTCAGGAACACGCCTTCCCAAAGCCTAGAAATGAGCTAGCTACTTTACAGTGATTTTATTTACAATCATATCAAGTTAGTATACAGTGGACATAATGACTTAAGTTTAGCCAAATTCTCTAACTTGGTGCAGAGACTGTATACAATCTGTCATGTATACACAAAGGCTAATGTGACATTTTTTTAAGCTATCAATAAGAAATCACAGTGGATTTACAGAGAGAAGCAAGAAACAGAGATACCTAGTCTTGTAAGACATACGTAAGAATACAACAGGATCTCATCGTTAAATAGTATTATATTCTTTCCCTTTCATTTTATAAAGTGAATAAGTATTAAAGTGAGAAGGAAAGATAAACGAATCTGTGAGACTCAGCTCCTACATGTCTCTAGTGGTATCTATTTCTGCAGAGTGGAAGACTAGACTAATACAGTAGCTATTTTTCAGTCACAATGGCCTCAAATGCAAGTCAATTATTTTACATAGTAGTCAACTAAAAAAAAAAAAAATCACACACCCAATATTTTAAAGAACTTTTATGAGAAATTAAAGTCTTTTTAAATATAATTTTGACTGTGTTAACTGTGTCTAATCTGCTATTGTAAGAACCTGACCGCCACTTAAGATGAAACTTCTCCACAAATGCCTACCAACTTTCTCTGACTGGCCACCCTGAACTTCCTGGAATTAAATACTCCAAGATGTTGCCAAAGAGCTTTCTAATGCCCCCTCCCTATTTATTTGAGGTAATCTGAATAGAATTCTGTTCCTTATATTCAAATGTTCCCTCTGAAGTCTACTTATGATCAACAGTACAGAATAGTGAAACGCAGTAAGGCACTGTCATTAGGAGCTTTAGAATCAACGAGATCTCTACTGGAATCATGATTCCATTACTAAGTAGTTCTGTTACTTTGGAGACATCATTTAACTTTATGAGTCCATTTTCCTCATTTGTAAAACAGAGGTAATGATACATACTTCCTAATGCTGTTCTGAGAACTAAATGAGATCGTGTATATTAAGTACTTAGTATTGTGCTTGCAATACACTGTAGTAATTGCTAAAAGTAATTATTAGAGGATGAGTTCCTGCACAACTCAGTCTGTTTCACAGCTTTTTTCTATGGCTCCATCAACTGATCACCTTTAAATAAAATCGATACAAGAGAACAAATTTATTAACAAAGTAAGATTTGTGTGAATAATGAGCTGCTTTTCCATCTTTCTTAGACTTAAACAAAATTAATTTAATATTACTAGATCAGTTCTGGGGCCAAACAACAATATTCTCAATGGTACCATATTAACCTGAAAATGGTGTACATATCTCCCATCCCCTAAATTACTCTTTCCTCTAAAATTTATTTTAAATAGTGAGTAGAGCTTACTAATTAAGATCACTTAAGACAAAATAGATACAAAGGTCAGTAATTCATGGTCATGAAAATAAAATCATAGCAAAAAAAAAAAAGCTGACATAAATAAGTAAATCCTGTTTCCAGAATGTTCATGTTTAGAGATGTTTAAAAATACCATCAAATAAAAGTGTGTCACCCAATAACTGATATCTAATACCATCTCTAAGAATTAAAGAAAGAATATTCTATATAAATTTTTACTATTTGAGAGCTGGGCCCTTAAATCCTTTAGCAAATTTACATTGACCATAAGAAAAGAAAGGACTTTAGTAAACTACGTTTTTTAAAAATCCTCAAATTTCATTTTACGCCAAATTCTCAAAGTCTATTCTTATCTTGCTTTTTGTTTAAACTATTAAAAAGAAAATCTGGTACTTTAATCTAAAATGTTCATATCTTCCTCTTGGTAAAGTCATAGTAGGGAAATGGTTGCTAATAGACTGTTGGTAAACGCAATATTTTTACATTTGTACAGCATTTTAGTTTTCAAAATACCCTTAAAGGTATTTCACTAAATTCTCACACTTTGAGTCAAACACGGCAACTTTTATTCCCATTTTGTAGTAAAAAATTCAAGGTCAGTAAAGTAACATATGAAAATTAGGGTCTAAATTTTTTAACTTCTAGCTTAAAACTCTTTCCACTTCATCAAAATGCCTCTGATCAGATCATTTACCACACTGTACAACTGGGCTCTGAATAAGAGTTATCATCAAATGGAAAGACTATATAAAATGGGTTAGAATGAGTAAAACAGAAACGTTTCAATTATATTTCGTTCATTAAAATGGGCCTTAGAGAATTTATCAAAGAGAATGCTTGAGAGGTTATGAGGAAACAAGAGTCACAGGCACTCATTTTGCAAATATCTGTGGGCGTGTGTGCACTTTTTTCTCGTCTTCTGTTTGAATCACGGTGGCAAATTACAACTTCGTTTAGAGGAAGAATTCTACTTGCAGTTGTGCCCTCAATAAATGGTTTTACAATCCTTACCCTATTATATACGTTAAAAAAGGTTACAAAAAGAGGATTCCCTTTGGATAGAAATAACAATTTCTAAGAGCAACTCAGACTTTTCAGAAACAAACAGAAACTTAAGCTATGTGTTAAACATGTATCTTCAGTCACACATAGAATCTGTTATTTTGGTGAGTGGAAAGAAGAGCTTTATAAAGAGTAATATCCTTTTAAATAAAAGAAAGGTGAACAACAGGAAGGTGGGTGTGGGAATGCAGGCTCTGCAGTGGTGGGTTCAGGCATGGTTTGAATCAATAACATTTTCCAAAGTCTAGTTTATTAGAGAGTAAACAGAGTATCCTGAGCAGAACAGATGAAATCACAGGGTTCTAGGGAGTCTTCTTTAAGAGTTAATAAAACCTATCTTTTCCCTTAAAGCCTTGTCTTCACCTAAAAAAAAAAAAAATTTGTGACTGTGATTCAAACAAAAAAAGGAAAAAAAAAATGTGCCCTCTAATACAACCCCTCAATCTCATATATGTGTTAACACACATGTGTATTATTCTTAAATTTATGTAGCAAAGACATTTTGTTCTGGCTATGTACTATCCAAAGTTCTATAATATTTAATGTCAAAATTTTAAATAAGATAAAAGCTCTAACTATCTTAATTAATAGTTATTTTGCTTTCACCCATTTTGTTTGTGTGACAATTGCTAATATTACTTAAAACTTAATATTTACCTGAACCTCTGAATTGCAATCAACTGGCTGTAGTGAAAACCAAGTTTCTTTGCCACTGTGGTTACACAAGTCTTCTTTTTTAATGGCTACTTTTCCTATAGGAAATAAATGAAACAATATGAGGAAATACATTTGTAAAATCATAGCATTGTTATATAATACGCTGTGGGAAATATTTTAAAATAATCTGTAGCTGCTGACATTTAAAAATCTGGTTTTATAACCATTTTTCTATATTCTAAAGAACGACAGACTCATTTCCCCTTATGCCTTGGCAGAACCTTCTCTGGGTGATTCTGAATCAGATATTAGACAAAAACTCAGTTTAAATGGAACTGTACTTTTAAAATACTTATCCAGATTCATATTTTCATTCAAAGTATATTCAGTGTCAAAAGCAAAGCACAGTGATAATGCAAACTAACCCTTACAATTCCTTAAGACTATGAATAAACCATATGTTCTGAGTAGATACTTGCATTTAATAGAGTTCATGGGTTCCAGTTAAGAGAAAAGGTAAAACATCAAGTATCACTAATAATACTGAAAACTGATCTGAAAATTATGGGACATTAAAATAACTTTTATTTAAGTCTTGCTTTCATTGAAACACTACAAATGCTGTTTATGTTGCTACAATTCATATGAAAAAAAATCAAGGCAGTTCTCTGAAGAGTTTCCATCTCTCAGAAAAAGATACAGTACAATGAACAAAGTAGTCAGAGAGGAAGAAACCGAAATGTTCTTATTATAATGAATTATTTGCCATGTTGGTACAAAGCATTTCCTTCCTCAATTCAAGTTTTAAGAAGTAGACAGTTTTGCATATGACTGACAATTTAATCCAAGATTCTACACAAAAGCTTCAACAAAGAATACCTATCAAAAAACTGCTTTACTTTATCAAACAAGAATTTTCATTAAGTGTCCTAATTATACTTTATAGCCTTTCATTTATAGCCAACCATGCTCTTTCAGTTCAACATCTGAAAACTTCAATAAAACAGCAGAGAAAGGTTTCTGTCAAGATAAGTCCTTTTTTGTATATTAAATGGAAAAGAAAGGCAGACAAGAAAAAGAAAGCTCTTTAAAATTTTAAATGGAATTAGACAGTGGTGATGGTTCACAACTCTGCAATATACTACTGCAATGTATCCTTTAAAGAGTATGTGAATTGCACCTCAATAAAGCTGTTATTTTAAAAATTTAACCATATTAAAATTTTTAATAAAATTCTCTTCCTGTTCATTACTTAAAACTCAAACTACAAAGACCACGTATATATGTGTAATTTTAAAGAAAACATTAAAGTACACAGATACACATACATTTTCATTACAATGGCAGCTGTATTAAAATACAACCCAAATAAGAACTACTGAAACTGTATTAACATGTAAAGCTTAAAACATGTTAATATCTAAAAACTTCTAAATTGGAGAAGCCCTGTCACATTGCTGCATGCCAAGACTGCTCTAGGGAAGGGCCCAGCTATTTTACCCACCATCTGGTGAATGCCCTGAGTAATGGGAGAGGGAGACTCTAACCCAACAGAAGCCCCATCTACAGCAGAGAAAACCCAAAAGCAAACAAATGAGAAGAAGAAAAACAGAAATGGTCAAGCATTTTCTCAGGAGAATACACCATAGAAAGAAAACTCATCTGCAGAACCCCAAAACACAGACATATTAGAGCTTTTCTTCCTATCAGATGAAGAATTTAAAACTGCCATAAGAGAGTCAAAGAATCAGAACAATACAAAGAAAACTCAGAAAAACAGATACATGAGAGAACTCAAAAAAGTAAAGACTGCTACGAGAAACACAATCAGAAAACAGATTAAGATCAAAACTTAAAAAATGCAACTGTAAGATATAAAGATCAATGGAGGATGTAAAAAATTCTGGAGAAAGCCATGGAAATAAGAGTAGGCCAAATGGAAGAATGAATCAATAATTTCAAAATGCAGATACGAAAAGAACCAAAATAGAAAAAGAGAGATACAAAGGAAAAAGAAAGAAGAACAATTCAAGAATTATATGAGATCACGAAGAAAGGAAATAAATATAAGAGTCACAGGAATCCAAGAAGAAGAAGAGAGAAGGGAGCTGAAAAACTATTTAAGGAAATAACTGAGGAACTCTGTCCAAACTTGAAGAAGGAAATGAACACAGAAATACAGGAAGCTAAGAGGATACCAAACTACCTACATAAAAGGAGATCTACAGCAAGACACATACTAAAGAGCGTCCAAGAGTACAAGACAAAAGATAATGAAGCTGACAAGGGGGAAGAAATGGATAATCCATAAAGGAACACTGATTAGGCTAACATCAGACTTCTCTGAAGAAACACTATGGGCAAGAAAAGAATGGAGTGAACTATTCAGAATACTCCAAGACCAAAAAATGCCAGAAAAGATCACTTTATCCTACAAAGCTCTCCTCAAATGATCAAGAAGTAAGGCCATTCCCAGGTAAGTAAAATCTTTGGGTACTTATAGCCATTAAACTCCCTCTCTTTCCCCCCCACCAAGAAATTTTAAAAGGAGCTATAGGATTTAAACCAAAGAGAGCAATGAACACAAAGTATTTAATAAAGAATTAAAGAGAACCACAAAACTAGGAACAAAATGGCAGTAACAGACTTCCACATCTCAATAATCACTCTAAATGTCAATGGACTGAATACACCAATAAAAACACCGAGTATCATATTGGATTAGGAAACAGAATCCAACCTGATGCTGCCTCCAGGAAACACACCTAAATTACAAAGGTAAACAAAGACTGCAGGTAAAGGATTGGAAAGCAATTCTACAAGCAAATGGCACCCAAAGAAGACAGTGATAGCTATACTTATATCAGATTTAGACTTTCAGCTAAAAAGGGTAACGAGATAGAGGGATAATCAAGGGGACAACACACTAGGAAAACATAACACTTACCAATATTACTCACCAAAGGATAGGGCACCAAAATACCTTAGACAATTACTATCAAATCTGAAAGTATATAATGGGGAAAACATACAGGTGGCAGGAGCCTTCAACACTTCACTTTCACCGTGGAGAGATCAAGGAGACAGAAAATAAACAAGGACACAATTGCCCTCAACTATGATCTGGACCACATGAGCTTAAAAGCCATTTATAGGGCACTAAACTAAAAAAAAAAAACAAAAAAACAAAAAAAAACACCAAAAACTGAGTACACACTTTTCTTAAGTACACATGGATCATTCTCCAGGACTGACCACATACTGGGTCATAAGACATGTCAACAAGTACATGAAGACTGAAATCAGACTAAGTACCTTCTCTGACAATAAAAGTATCAAACTAGAAATCAGTTACAAAAAAAAAAAAATAAAATAAAACAAGCAAATCCTCCAACACAGGGAGACTGAAAAACATACTACTGAAAGGCTACTGGGTTAATGAGGAAATCAAAATACCTTGAGACAAATTATATTGCGGACACAACCTTCCAGAACATATGGGACACAGCAAAAGCAGTATCAGGAGGAAAGTATGTAACAACACAGGCCCACATCAAGAAACATCTCAGAGAAACAGCCTAATCTCATCTCAAGGAACTAGAAAAAGAACAACAACAAAAAAATCCAAAAGCCAGTGGAAAGGAGGAAATAATAAAAAAAAATATTTTAAAGATTTATTTATGCATACAAGTTGGGGTGTAGTTCAGAGGTGTGGGGTGGTGAGAGGATTCACCAGAGACAGAGTGGGGAGCAGAACAGGCAGATCTACTGAAGTACACTGCTGAAGGGAGCAGTGGGCGAGGCAGGAGAGGTCTGCTGCACCATGTGGGAAGCTCCCTGGCCGGGCATCAAAGTTGTGCTGCAATGGCTCTGGATAGCTTCATAGTGCTGTGCTTAACACACTGTGCCACCAGGGAGGCCCAGAAATAATAAAAATTAAAGCAGAAATAAATGAAACAGAAGTAAAAAATATAGCTGAAAAGATCAATGAAACGAAAAACTAGTTCTTTGAAAAAATAAATAAATAGGCAAACCTCTGGCTAGGTTCAGAAAGAGGGAGAAAACTCAAACAGGATCATAAATGAAAGAGGAAAAATTGTAACAGACACAGCAAAAATCCAGAGGATAGCAAGAGATTACTATGAACATTTATATGCAAACAAATTCAATAATCTAGATGATATAGACAAATTACTAGAACTATACGATCACCCAAGGCTGAATAAGGAAGAAATGGAAAACATGAAGAAACCAATTATAAGCATTGAAATTAGAAGAGTAATCAAAACTCTTCCAAAAAAACAAAAGCCCAGGATCAGATGGTCTCATAAGCAAGTTCTACCAAACATTCAAAGATGAACTAATACCTATCCTGCTCAAACTCTTTCAAAAAATTGAGAAAAAAGGAACATTTCCAAATACATTTTATGAGGCCAATATCACACTAATACCAAAACCAAAGACAACACAAAAAAAAGAAAATGACAGGTCAATTTTCTTAATGAACAAATTTAAAATTCTGAGTAAAATCTTAGCAAACGGAATCCAACAATGCATTGAAAGGATTATGCAACATGACCAAGTAGGATTTATTCTAGGGGGCACAAGGATGGTTCAACATCCAAAAATCAATCAACATAATTTATCATATGAACAAAGAGAAAGATAAATGACATTTGATTACATCAAGAGATGCTGTTAAAGTTCAACATCCATTTATGATGCAAGTCCTTGGAAAAATCTGGGGTAAAAAGAATACACTGTAACAAAATAAAAGCCACATATGATAAACTCACAGCTAACATCATTCTCAATGGTGAAAAACTGAAAGCTTTTCCACTAAGATACAGCACAAGACAAGACGTCCACCTTAAAATTACTATTCAATACAGTACTAGAAGTCCTAGCTAGAACAATTAAGCAAGAGAAAGACACAAAAGGAATATAAAATGGGAAATAAGTTATCATTATTTGCAGATGATGTAATATAGAGAACCCTAAAAAAATGTTATAGGAGGCATACAGGGGAACCAAATAAAAGAGATCAGGAGGAGAAAATAGCACACAAAACAAAAACAAAAACTAACAGGCAACTCACCTCCCCTTTTAAGAATCTTAGTATCAATGTATTTTTTGTATCCTCTCCCGAGAAAAATGCAAAAATATGACCTAGCATATGATTTTAAGAGAGTTTACCCACTATCCAGAAACTCACTGGTAGATTCCTGGTTAAGACTCATATCCTATCACTTCTAGGATTTTTTTTATTTTGTAAATAGTTTATAAACATAAATGTGCATGCACACGTGTGTGTGTGTGTGTGTGTGTGTATAAATACACAAATATCACTAATGCAAGCCCCCAACTTAAAAAAGGGCTTTTGTTGCTGTTGTTTGACAGATTCATTTACTCATTCATTTAATCATAAAGTATTTCCTAAATGATTTGATTTCCAGACTCCCCTAACCAAAGTCTATTTAACCAAAATTCTAAAAACTACAGCAGTAATCTACCTGTTCTATTTATCACTCACAACTCAGATCACTGGAAATACATCTCTTTTGTCACAAGTGCCTTCACAAAAAGAGAACCTTTTCTTCGTTCACAGGTAAATCCTAGAAGCAAGTATTCTCTCCTCTTATTTCATATCACCCATATCCAAAGTACTCATCGTACGGGAAGAGTTGAGTGTTTCTTGTCCTCTAAAAGAGAAACCCTTTTGTGACTAATTGCATAAGTAATCCATCTTAAACTGCAAAAAAATCTATACTTTTATTGCCAGCTTTTATTCTTATTAAGTTCCTTTTTAAGATGTCAGTTTCTGAAATGCAAAGATTTAGCTGAATGAGACTAGTTAGCCTGAAGAAGCAGGGAAAAACATAACACACCAAGAAATCAGGAAAGTTATATAAAACCACCAAGGAAAATAAAGAAAAATATTTGAAGTCACTAGGTATTAGAATATCTACAATGTGCTCAGCACTTTATTAGGCAATATAAATGGAAAAGAAGTATGTCATCATTCCTACAAAATAAAACAGGGAAGAGAGGGGGAGGAGGGAAGGAGAGAATGTGTAAAAAGAAGAGACCGAATAAATGAAAGAGAGAAAGGTGGGAGGATAAACTGGAAGAAAATATGGAGGAAGACAACTTCCTGAAATACAAATAAAACAAAAAATTCTAATCATTATTTGTTATGAGCTCTTCTTAATTAAACTGATTAGACAGCAGGTATTATTGTAAAAGGCAGCCAGCCTGATCTAGTGGAAAGAGCACTAAACGGGGAAAAAAAGGCCAACATTCACTGAACATCTAACCAGCTGCACACATTTTTAAATATTTTCTGTGTAACAATCTTGTGGGCAGAAGATACATAATCACCACCTTACAGATGAGGAAAGCTGAAAGACATTTAAAAACTTGTCCACTGACAAGTGTTAAAGTCAGGTTTTGAAACCCAAGTCCGTGTTCCTTCTATACAGACACGAACTCCATAGTCCAGTGCCGATTCTACTATTAACAAGCTGTGTGATTTGGGGTGATTTATTTAAACTCTACATCTCCGAATTAAAAACAACTTTTCAGCTCTAATGATCTTAAAAATCTGTTCTGTGCCTCTAAAGGTCCCAAAAGTTGTTTTGGTTTAGTGTTTGCTATTTTAAACAAAGTTAACTCATTATTTCACTAGCCAAGAAGTCACCAATCTCAAAAAAAAAAAAAAAAAAATCACACCGAGGAACAAGTTACCCAAACCTTGTGAAGGTACTACTTCATTTCCTTTCTATCCTGACAAACTCATAGAAAGAGTTTAGACCCATAAAAAGAGTTTAGTGTACACATATACCCATACCATATGCTACATTAGTTTCTTAGAGTGACACAAGGAAACACAAAAATTAATGAAGGATGTGGGCACAGAAACCAACTTTGTTGATCTGTAAGCGAGGGGGGAAAAAAAAGTATTCTGAGCTTTCCAGCATTGCATCTAAGCAGCATTTTCTTGCCATCTGTAAATTCTATGTTGTACTTAGGTCCTATTTTTAGATATGTCTTAGAAATTTCATGTTAGTCCTGTTCCCAATTGGATACTAGTAGAAAATTGCTGAAAGAGTAGCTAAAAGCAGTGATAATTGTGAATGACTATTCAAATGAAATGGGACCAGAGGATTGAATAAATTCTGGCAGAGAGTCGACAATAGTAATTCAGTCAATGGTAACACTTTCACACCTTAGTGTATGGGATTTAGTTGGATACACTTTTATCTCTGTGGTAACCAGACTGGGATATTAATGGTTTCCAATAAATCATGTTTTCTTGGTATATGATATTATGAGGTTTCCTTCAGCACTGACTTGAGTTTAAGCACATCATTTGCTTTTGCCAGTAAGATACTAGCAAATGTGATACAAGCAGAGTTAATAAGCACCCGTGCAGCAGGGCTTACTCTCCTGGAGCCCTGGAGAGGAAGGCTGAGATAATAGCACTAGTCACTAGGCAATATGAGTTAGATCAGTCTTTCAGGTAACTGCACATTAATGACCCCAGGTGAGATTGACAGAAGAATCATCAGGTTGAGCTTGGCCCAAATTGACATCTTGTAGGATCTTGAGCAAATAATATGGTTGCTAAGTTATGGGATGGCTTATAATGTAGCAATAGATAACTGATATAGTTCCTTCCTATGAAAAGAGATACCAAAGTGTAGTCTTAGGTAATTTTTAAACAATAGGTTTGACTTTTTGAAAGTTAAATGCTAGCAAAAATGACAATTCAGAGTTGCAAAGATGTTATCTTAAACCTAGCTTTATCTTATAGATGAGCCAGGCATGGCTTGTTTAAGATTACACAGTCAGTGATAAGAGTCATACTGGACTTTGGGTCTTTAATATCCTAGAGAAATCCTCGAATTTCATTCTGAACCAAGGGAAAAAGAAGGAAAAAAGTTTCCAACGTCTTTTATGATATCCACCATTTTAGTAGTTTGAGCCTAGATTTCCCTGAAAACTAAAATAACCAGAAAATACATACTGGGAGGTAAAATGCATTTTTTTAATGTTAGTAGTATGGGATCCTCACTGGAAAGTTTTCTTTTTAAGGAAAAACACTATACCTTAAAACAATATATTGTACAGTAAAAGATTCTTAAAGACTTAATTTTACAGATTCCTATCTTTTTGTAGCATGATTCCCAGATGTCAAATTGAGTTTTTGTACTAATTATTCCTAACAAGTAAAAATGCTTAATTCAAAAAATTAAGCCCATATTGATAACAATTATTACTTCTGGGAAAGGGAATAGAGGTTGTCAATGGTCAAAATTAGCAGATATCTGCAATATAATTCAAAATTTTTAAATCTGCATTTATTATCTGTAATATAACTCAACTTTTTTCAAAAATAAAAATAGCCACATATAACTTATACAACTAAAAATAAACACTAAGTTCTTAAAGGTATAGTCTCATCTTTTCTTAAATTTGAAAAATGGGTCCTTCGACTCCATTTCAAATTTCATTTCTACAAAATACTATGGCCTTGTTTAATCAGCAACTGGGCAACAAAATCTGTAACTGAGGTAACTAAATTTCCAGTTGCAACAACAAAAAACCAACAACCCAATCATGAGTTTATAACAAAAGAAAATATGTTAAACTACATAAATGTAAAGATACGTAAGTAAAAACATCATCTTCCAACTTTAAATTAAGGGTAAGCACACAGTGTACTTGCTTTAATAAGAATTCCCATGTGTAAAAGAAGAAAAAAAATTATCTTTTAATAAGAATGAATTTATTTAAGAAAAAAATTCTCACACCAAGTTAGAGCTTCCTAATACCACTCCACAGAGAATTTTTACTTAAAATAAGATTAGTTTTTACTTTAAAAATAAAAACAAAACAAAAGCTACTTTTGAAAATCATAATTTACAACCTCAACTAAAAGCCTTTTCAAGAGACGTTAGGACTATAAGGTCAAAGTTACACATTCCTCTCAAGGGTCACTAATTAATTACCTCCAGCCTCTATCTAGCCCTTATCCTTTTCTCTCTCTTTGGCTGCTGACATCAGACTTGCCTTCTGCCATAATAATCTCTCCTATCTCTCTTCTTATCTTCCTGATATACCTAATCAGTCTGAAGCCTCCAAGAAACCTCATTTTCCCTAGCAATCCTCTTTATCTGCTCCCAGGGCAATTTCCTACATTCAGCAGAGGCTTCAAGTATTACTTGATGTTAATGACTCAAATCCACATCTCCAGCTTTTTTTTCTGTAAGCGTCAGATCTGTATTTCCAACAGTCAACCAATGTGTCCACAGAGATGTTCCCCAGGTAACACAAGTGGTAATACAAGTTTGACTTGTTTGAAACCAAAGTTGTCTTCTATCCTTCCCATCCCCTATTTAAAATGCTCCTATGTTTTTCCTGCTAATGATAGCCACAGAAACAAGACCATTTTTTAAAAATTCATTTATTTATATATATTTTACACCATTGTTCATTTTCATACGGTATTTGCTTTCTCCTTTCAGGTGTAGTCCCTATAAAATTCCCACCACCAATTCGCCCACACACCATCACCATAGTCCCTTATGCTTATCCCCTCCCCTGTTTTGATCCCTCTCCCGCCCTCTCACCTGCAGAATGTCTCTGACTTATAGGTGCCTGTTAATTTTGCTATTTATTTATTTATTTATTTATTTATTTATTTATTTATTTATTTATTATTTCCTGGTCCCTTATTTGGTTCCCCTATATTCCTTCTATAAGTGAAACCAATCTGTTATGGTTTCTTTTTCCTTATTTCATAATCCCTTCCAGCTCTATTCAAGTTGCTGTGAATGGCATGAGTTAATTTTTTTTGATTGCTGAAGAGTATTCCATTGTGTATATATACCACATCTTCTTGATCCAGTCACCTATTTGGGGGCATTTGGATTGAGAAAACAAGACCATCTTTAACCCTTTTCTTTCTCACTTTCCCTTTATTCCCTTAGTCCCTAAATCCTAGTTGAAGATACCCCTAAAGTATATTCCCTCATCTATACTTCATTGCAATTGTCCAATTTATCTCACCTGAAAACCTCTTATTGGTCTTCCTGCTTCTCATTCCTCTCTAGTCTAAACCATAAACTATAGATTACATATTTAAAGCATAGGTGTATCTATACTTTAAAATGTGCACATATTAAGTTATATATAATTATATATACTTTAAATATGTACTGAGTTTGTATTTTTGAAGTTACAGTTGCAGATCACAGGAAACTGTTAAACTACAAAAGTATATACACATATATAGTTATGCATAACTTTTAAAAGGTTCCTCATTCTTAAAAGATTCAATACTACTATCTACAGGATAAAGTCCAAATTCCTCAGCACAGTTTCTAGGGTACATCACAGCTTGACTCTAACTTTATCCCCAGCTTCACCTTCTACCACCACCCTCCAAAGTAATCTATACATATACTCCAGCAGATAAACCACAAACATGATTCACTTTTTCATCTTTGCTTCTGCCAATAGCTATCATTTCGAGACTTCTTTTTTCCTATCTTGATAGTCTCTGTTAATCCTCCACTAAACAAAATGAATTCTTCTCCCTTCTGTGCAACCAGGTACTCTATTCATACCTCCAGCACAGGCCCTGTAATATTATGTTAGCAATGGAGTACACAATTCTGCCTCTCTGAAAGGCTGTGGATGGCCTGAGTCTTCATATTCCAATACTGTTTGTCACACACAAATATTTGTAAATGCTTGTTTAATTGAATTGAGGACGGGACCTTACTGGTGATCCAAAATTAAGGGTTAGCTAGAAAGAGAAAAGCCTGTATACAAGTAAAGAAGTTTGAAGAAAAAACACACACTAGGAAATACAATGTCACTAAATTGTCTTTTCCTTGGCTTTCAACAAGTTGAATAAATAATCAAGAGAGTCAAATGTGACACAGAGGCAGATGGGGACCGAAAACTAAGAAAATGACTTTTGTGACAGTGAAAATGTATTTCTTGTGTACATAGCTGACAAAAGTTAACATTTAACAAATAAGGATGCATATGAATTAAAGAACTCCAGCCAAAAGAAAAATAAGCAAAAGAATGAAAAACTAATTCATAGGAGAAAACCAGAAAACATTTATAAACATATGAAAAATTCCTGAAATTGACTGATTATCAAAATACATCTACTATATGATCCAGCAACCCTTCTTGTAGGTATCTAACCCAAGAATACAAAAACACTAATTTGAAGGGATATATGAACCCCTGTGCTCATCTAGCACTATTTACTATAGCCAAACTATGAAAATAACCTACATGCCCAATAGCAGAGGAGGGATAAAGAAGATGTGGAATACTACTTAGCTACAAAAAAGATGAAATCTTGCCATTTGAGACAACATGAGTGGATAGAACTGGGGGGATTGTGCTTAGTAAAGTAAGTCAGAAGGAGAGAGACAAATGCCAGATGATCTTACTTGTAGGCAAAATATAAAAAAGGAACAGACAAAACCAAGTCAAAAACAAACTAGAAAAAACTGTAGAACTGAAGGTATCAGAAGGGAAAGATGCAGGTTGGAAACAAAAGGAGAATGGTGCTCAGTGGATTACTGGAGAAAGATTTTTGGTATTAGTTGTGCTATAAATTACATTGAGGGAGGTACAAACCTGGACCCCTAAAACATATGGTGCTACAAATCAGTATTACCTCAACAAAAATTAAGAAAAGAAAAAGATAAGCTATAAAATATTTTTTACCTAGCAAATGTGAATTCATTTTTCAATGATAATATCCTAGAATGACGACATTATACTGAAATGATTATCCCCATGTCATGTTTTGGGAAATGTATATAGTATAATATTTCTGGTGGCCGATGTAAAAATATATAAATAAGAAATGTACATACATGTTTTTTCAATACCCTTTGACTCAGTTTTTTTATTTCTAGTAATTTACCCTAATAAAATGACATGTAAAAATTTATGCAAATGGAGATTTATAGCAATACCATTTAAAGTACCAAAAACCTGAAAAAGTGTTTAATAAACTAGTTCAAATAATAGTTTTCTATAAAGGATATTATATAATAGGTATTTTTGAAAAATAATGACATGGGGAAAAGATTATTATATGCTATTAACTGAAAAAGGTAAAAAAGGACATATAATAGTACATGTTTTTCAACTGAATAACGTAATGTCTTCAAAATGTTACTTATCTACTCTGTTATGATTTTCGCAAACCTCAGAAAAGGTTTGTCATAAAAATGCAGAAGTCATATTACAGAGATTTAAAAAGAAAAAAGTGGTAAGTAGAAGAAAGATATAGACTATTTGTTAAGGAGTTCAACAGCAAAAGGAGAAAAGAATTACACAATTCAGAGGACAAACTCAAAGCTTAGTTATTTATACTATATGAGACTTGAGTATATTTCAAATCAGAGATGAAGATGATGAAATTTAGGACAGTGAAAGAGGAAAAAAAGATGCATGTAAATTTACAGACCTTTATCTATAGCAAAATAGAAAAACAACGGTACAATGTCCATGAACATTACACATCTATGACCAGTTGGCTTTCTTCTAGCCTATGTCCACAGATAGTTATTTAAGAAATAGTATTACTGGTTGCCAATACAACCAGAGAGAAAACATATGACTAAATTAAGTGAAATAACCTCTACTAAAGAAAATTTTAAAGAAGATATTCTTTGGGGGAGATCAATAATGTGATCTTTGTATAAAATATTCGTTTAACCATTCAACAAATACTTACATTACTAAATGTAAGGCACCCTGTGATAAGTCCCTGCCCTCATAAATATCATATTCAACTAGAGAATATAGATATTAAACAACAAATTGATTAACAAGCATAATAAGTACTACAGAAAGGACTAATCAGGTACTACTGGAACACACAATGCCATGACTAGGACTAGTCATGACACTTTCCTGAGGTGAGCACACAAATAAAAATCAGATCCACAAATGCACACAAAATCTAGAGAAAAGAAGTGTTGAACTTCTTTTATTCTGCTATTTTCAACTTTCATACTTAGAGAAAGAATATAATATAATAATGAATTTAAGAAACAGTGTTGTGATTAAAGATAATTATGAATAGTACATACCTATACGAAGGTCTCTTTGTAAAACATTCTTATCATAAACATAGAAAGACAAATACTGGAAAGCTCTTGGAATCTCAAAGTAAAAGTCTTCACTGAAAAATGGGCTGGAGGAAAAAAACGGGGAAAATGCATTAAATTTAGGTTCAACAGTGTCCTCAAATAATATCATTTTAATAAAATAAAGGCTAAACACCATAGAGAATAGCTTTGGAGGTTCCAAAATACCCCTCTATGCTAAGTTTCAACTAAACACTATATAAACCAAGCCAAACTCTAAGAGGACCTCAGCTACTAGGTTGAGCTCTGCCCAAACAGTTTCTCAGGAATCCTATGGATTGAAGACCCAGTAATTGTCTGGGGTCATGCCTGCATAAGGTGGACACAAATGAAAAGCTGAGGACAGTGCAATTCACACCATCAATGTGTCAGACGTAAGTAAAGCTGTATTAATTACAATAACACATAATACCTAAAATGGGCACTGCTACATAAAATGCTACTTTGAAAGTGTATATATATATAAATTAATATTTTAATCAACTTTACTGAAGTATAAGTTACATATACTGAAATCCAATTTAAAGTGGATTAATGACTTTTGATAATTATACACCTGTGTAGCCTTCACTCCAATCAACTCACAGTAACTTTTCTATTTCCCATGAAGTTCCCTTCTGCTCCTCTACAGTGATCCCACCACACTGCCATAGCCAACCAGTGATATGATTTCTATCACTATAGATCTGTTCTAGAATTTCATATAAATGGAATCAAATAGCATATATTCTTGCATTCAGCTTCTTTTGCCTAGCTTAATGTCTAAGACTTTTTCATCTTGCTGTGTAAATCAGTAGTCCATTTGCTATAACCTTTGCTTAATATTCCACAGTATGAACAGTCTACAACCCATTCTCATTGTGACACCATTTAAGTTGTTTCTAGTTTAAGCTATTAAAAATAAAGTTAGTATGAATATTTTTATCCAAGGCATTTTCTGGATATATACTTTCAATCTTGTGGGGTAGATAAGTAAACATAAATTTTCAATTTCTAAGAAACTGTCACACTGTTTCTCAACAGGATTGCATCATTTTATACTCTTACCACAATATATGAGTGCATCAGTTGTTATACATCACTGCCAACTTAATAGGGTATTAACAGTCTTTTTAAAATTAGCTGGTGTAGTGAATATGATGTAAAATTAGACACCTCTGCAATCACTACCCCAATCAAAACAAACATTTCTGCCTCTTCAGAAAGTCCCCTTGTGCAATCACTCCCTGCATACTGTCACAGGAAGCAGTAACCTACTTCCCAGCATGTTACATTATGTTCAAGAATCTATAGGGACAGAAATGGTTTTAAATTTTATTTTCCAAGATGATCATTAACATGGACTATGTATTCATGTACTTCTCGATCATTCCTATATCTTCTTTCATAAAATATTAGTTTGGGTCTTTTCCACATATCTTAAGTGGTTGTCTGTCATTTTCTTTTTAATTAATTCTTGATACAAGTTTTTTTTTTAAAAAAGATTTATTTATTTATGCATACAAGCTGGGGTACAGGCCAGAGGCAAGGGAGGGTGAGAGGGTTCACCAGAGACAGAGTGGGGAGAAGCACAGGCAGACTGATGGAAACACACTACTGAGGGGAGCAGCGGGTGAGGCAGAAGTCTGCCGCGCCATGTGGGAATCTCCCTGGCCAGGGGTCGAACTCGTGTCGTTACCAGCTCCACAGCGCAGCGCTTAACCGCTGTGCCACCAGGGAGGACCCAATACAAGTTCTTTATCTCAGAATAATTTCTCCCAAACTGTGGCTTGCTATTTCATTTTCTTGACAAAATCTGAAGAGTAGACAGCTCTAATTTTGATGAACTCCAGTTTATCTATCATCACTAACCCTCTTTTATGACAAGTGCTTTTTGCAGTCAAGAAAGAAATCTTTGTATAATCCCTAGATGCTAAGATTTTCTCTGAAGAGACAGCTTGTAAATTCACTTTAAGAAATGTTATCTTGATATTTAAATAAATTTAAGTTTTGATATTTAAATTTGATAGAGACATGAATCTCTGAAATGCTAGTGAAGAGCTTTTTGTTTTTCCTGAGAATGTTTTGTTTAAAGGCCAGAAAGATTTTTTTTTAATGCCACAATATGCCTAATGGAGGATGGTAGAGGATTATGGGTGCCTTGGTGTAGTGGGTGTGGTGTGGTAACATATATCTTATATCTGAAGGGGTGTGACCCTATATATCTGAATCATGTACAATGTTGTAAACCAGTATTACTGCAATAAAAAAATAATAAAATAAAATAGCACCATAAAATGCAATTTCTTCAGGATGTCAAAATTAAAAGAGAAGCTAAAATGCAAAGTAAAATAATCTTAGAAATGTCATTTTTGACCTTGCTCAGAAAATAGCTGAATCACTTTTCAGTTGCTTTTTAGTTGTTATTATACCTGGTTAACTTCTATCAATATATTTTTTACTTCAAATGTAACCAAACTAAACTTTTGAAAAGTTGATCTGGCAAAATAACTAGAGTCTTCCAATTATTTTCAACTGATAAAGTGACTGTTAGGAAAGACATGATGTGTTTTATTCTCCTTTGCATCATCTTATAAACAATTATAAAATGGAGAATTTCCTTCATACATCACAGATCCACATTTACATACTATTTTTTAAATGTATTCTAAAGCCAATAAGAATATGAGAATTATTACTTAAGTCCTTGGTATCATTGTGTCATCACAATCTAAACAACCTAAATCCCCACATCTTTATATAGCAAGTTAATTAATTAATTAGCTAATCCATTTGAAGAAAAATTTTCAATAATGTCAGGAAAGAGTAATGACTAGATTAATACAGTCTTAAAAACAACACTCTACTGTTTTCACTGACTTATGATTCTGCATGACTCCTGAGGAAATTCCTGGTGTGGGAAAGAGAAAAACCAGGAACAAACAGTGTTGCAGTTACTCGGTTTGCTTATATATTTCCTGTAAGGATTTGTAATCAAGATTTAGGAATTATAGCTTCCATATGTGATTCCTATTTACCTACTATAAAAACTGTATCCAGACAACCGATAAAAGTGAATGCTCAGACCCATAAAGATCTAAATATCTACTGACTTTTTCTTAACAGCTTATCACAATATACACAAGTGTAAAAAACAGTAAAATAAAAGCAAGGTGTGGAAAGGGTTTACACTATTAATTTTTTCTTCCTATTCCACAAGGAAAAAGGCTAGGGTGCACAGAGAATCCAAGAAGCACCTAGACTAAGCATACTGAAATGAGCTAAGGTAACCACTGCTAGCCTTAAAATATCTTCCAAGTTCTATGCCTCTAGATACAAAATTTAAGAAGGAAATGGTTTCATTATTTTCCCCACTACAAATATATGGAAAGCCAAAGATTTTTTTTAAAGTTTGAGTTACTTACTTACAAGACTACATATTAGTAACAACCAATGGTCAATTGCTGAACAATTACTAGTTAGTTTTGCATATCACTGATTATTATGTTATATGCAATCTGTGTACATTAAGCAACAAATTGAGATTTACATAGTTTCAGGTCCCCAATCTCAGTTTTGCTTCTAACTTCCCTTTATTAAATGCACAAATTATTCAGTCTCTTGGTGATTCAGTTTCATCATTTATAATATATAAATAACAGCAGAAATCTAATACAAGGACAAGGTGATTTATGACTCAAGATGTGAAGTGCCTTATTTCAATTCTTTTTGGGTTATTAATAATTTTCAATTTTTTACAATCCCTTTTTCTATGAAGAACTCAAAAGACATTCAAAATAATAAATACTGAAAATGAAGAAATAAAGGGGAAAATTTCAGAGAGAAAAAGACAAATGTAAAGGAAATAAATTCGGGAAAAAACATTAAAAAACCAAATACCTGAAATACAATTTACGTAAGTCATGACACTCAATATATCACCCCCACCACATGCTTATTCCAACTCTCATGCCCTTGCTTTGACTCTTATCTCTGAACATCCTTTCAGTGTAGTTCTGGACTAGAATTATGTCCACAAACAACATTACAAGGCAGAGACTGCACATTCCAACTTTACAAACTGGAATTTACTATGATGCTCACAAATTGCTATGACACTGCCAAAATATGAGAAAACTAGTTAAAATAAAAGTTAATTCCTTTATAATGCACTACTCAGTTAACTGACTTACAAACTTTAAGAAGCAATTTATTCTCCAAAGAAATAAAATAATTATGCACTTCAATTTAAACTGTTGAAATAAATGGACAAAACTTAGTTTAGAGAACAACTGAAGATATGTGACAGGTATTTTCAAAACTTAAGTGTCGTGTGAAAAATGGATTGAACTTTTTCTCTAGAAATCCAAGGAACAATTAAGAGGAAAATACAGTTTGAGGCAATAGAAAGTCACATGAAAGCAAGTCTTACATCTCTCATTCTCATGTATGTGTGAACAAATAGCACCCAGCAAGTTCTTGGCATGAAGCAGATTCTCACTTTGATAGACTCTAATCAACTAACTCTAAGAGCTTTCTAAGAGTCAAAATAGTTACAAGACTGAATAGACTGCTTAGGAAACAATGAACTCCTTTCTCACTGGAATATTATTAAGTAATTGCCGGAAGACAACTTGTCAAAGATAACTGTCAGGAAGAACCAAGCATAAGGCACTTAGTCTAGTTCAATAAACATTAGAGCTCATTCAGACGCTGAGATTCTGTAATTTTAAAAATAAATTCAAAATGTAAAAGAAAAACAATTATTGCAGATAACAAAGTCTTCTTGATTACACTCTAGAAAATGTGTAAGATTTATTAATCAATACTTATCATATGGATGATAATTTATCAATTTTTTTTTTTTTTAACGTACCTTAGAGATTTTTCAACAACTTGGGTACGATAAACTTCTTCCTGGTCCAAATTTATGGTGCAGAAACAATCTCTCATTTTGTTGGGTCCAAGGTACGGCAGTAAGTTTTTTGCTTCACCTATTGGCATAAAAATTGAAGTCAGTATTAAATATCACCAGTTGCTTCATATTGTCTTTTCTATATAGGATAAATTTAAGTTTTTAAAAAAGATAAGTACATAAAGACACAAGGTGGGGGAGAGGTGAATCAACTTGGTTTAAAGGAGAGAATAAAAGAGGAGCTGTATGAAAAGGATGGTATGTGAGGTGAAACTACATTATTGTATCTCTGTTCCTCCTTAAAAAGAGCAATTCCTCCACTCATGTTCTCCATCCCTTCCTATCAGCTCAACCTCAAGGACCTGACTCCACAATTAATTCCTCGCCCTTATACCATCATTCATTTTTTTCTCCAGTAGATCATTTTCCATAAACATACAAATAAGCTTTGGCATTTCCCAATTTTAGAAAACCACAGAAAGAAAAAACCTTGCTTTACTTCACCATCTTGCTATCACTCCATTTCTAGACTTCTTTTCACAGCAAAACTTCTCAAAAGCATCATCTGTTTGCCTCTAGTTTCTCACCTTCCATTCATTCTTCAACTCTCTTCAATTAGTTTCTGACTCCATGAAGCTGCTCTAGCCAGCTTCTACATTGCCAGATTTCTCTGTCCCCACTGTACCGACATGGGGGCACTATTTAATATAAATAAACATTAATACAGCTCCTTAAAACACCCTCTTCACTTACTCAACACATTTCTGGCTCTCCAGCACATCGTTGGCCCACTGCTGCCTTCTCTCCCTCCTTATCTCTAAATGTTGAGATGCTTCAGGGCTCATTATGAGATTTTTTTCTTCTTTCCCTATGCAAACTCCTATAGTATATATCATGCCAATGCTGATAGGACCCAGAACTGTATTTTCCAGTCTGAGCTCCCTCCTCAACACTAGATGTGAATTATATAACTGCTTCCTTGGATATCCAGCAGGCATCTCAAATTTAACAAGTCCCAGACAAGCTATCTGATTTCTTCCTCTAAAACATGCTTTTTCCCAAGTCATCACTGCCTTTCCCTCATTTTTCACTATTCTTCCACTATCCCCACCCTTACATCCAGTCTATCAGTAAACCTAGCAGACCTCTAAAAGTAAATCCCCAATCCAACCACTCATCCTCACCTTCACTGGTATCAACCTACAATCCAGCATATTAATCATCTTTTCCTCTCTTCTCCACAACTCCATTTTACTTAGAATAAAATTCCATTTCTCTATTTTATATTTACCATCCATCCATCCATCCATTTCATGGTCTACAAAGTCCTATTAAACTGTCTTCTCCACTCTGACTTCAGTTTCTCCCATTCTCCCCAGTGTTCAACCTCTTCCATTCATCAACCAAGTCACATTTGTTCAAGTCTGGGACCTCTGCATGCATCTAATCCTACACCTTCACAAAACTGGCTTTCTCTTATCATCCAGGTCTCAGCTCAAATGTCACTTCTTCAGAGAAACCTTTACCAACTATTCTATCAAAAGTAGATAATCTGGTTACCCTCTTCTATTTGTTTTCTTGATAGCATGTATAACTATCTGAAACTGTTAATTCTTAAGTGTTTATTTTCCAGTTGCCCTATTCTTGAGGCATGAGAACTTACTGATCCCGAAGACCTAAAATAATGACTGTTACACAGTAGACACTTGAGAAATATTTGTTGAATGAATATTAAAGCTGTAAATCAAGTTTTGATATTTTTGTGAGATACTCAGGGGCCAAAAGAACAGATCAAAGTGCGGGGGCTGAAATGAGACAACAGTGTACTAAATTAGGAAAACAAGATAGTTATCATGAGGGAAAGAGCATTGTCCTCAGAATCATGAAACCAAGGTTCTTATCTGAACTTTGCTTCTAGGTGACTAAGTCACTTCAGACAAATCACTGAAGGATAGCTTTCCTGATGAAGGTTTGGGCTGAAAAAACTCAAGTCTCTTATCAACTTTAAAAAACTAAGATGACTTAAACCAATATGTTTTAAAGAAGTCTTTTAAAAAACATAACACCTATGAAAAACTCAATAAACAAATTCATTTTTTAATTAAAATAAGAAAGGCAATGAGAAGGCACCAGTAAGATACTGACTAGTGTTTGTCATTAAGAGATCAGAAAAAAAATTGTTAGTATATGAAAAAACTAAAAACAATTTATGTTCATCTTAAGTCAGAATCAAGGAATCCAGCCTTTTAAATGACACCAAAATTGCCTAATAGAGGATGACCTTCGCAAATGAACCAGTTTCTTAACTGGAAAAATAACTGATTTTTATCCATGCTTTCTCCTCCTCGGAGGATTAGGTCTCCCTCCTCTTATTCAAAGCTCATCTTAACTGACCAATCTACCTATGCTCTCGCTAGGTTACTATCCAGCAATTCTATTTTTAAGCTTCTCCTTTAGTCTCTCCTTTGACATCTCCCCTCTGTATGATGCAAAACAAAATGTTTTGTTTATTTGGTGTTTTTTTTTATTTGTAACCCCAAACCAACTAGGTCACTATATAGAGCCTGGAATGTAAAAAACTTTGGAATTATCATAAGAGACACATTCCATATCAGTGGGGGAATTTGCAACACTAAATCACCGCCCTTGAATATTTGCTGTTTCAGTTACACAAATGCAGTTTGAGAAAATTACATTGTGTGAATGTACATATTCCAACTTACTCAAATGGATACAACGGGGTTATTTTCTTTGCAGAATCCAATTAGTTTTACATTATCAGTTACTTAGAATAAATAAAACTTAAGTTCTGCATAATATATAAAATGTACTCAACATCACGACTTACAAAAACAGTTATTATAATCTACAAGTACTATTTGACTATCTCTCACTAACATTTAAATAAATTACACTGCTGCGGCTATGCGAGTTCGACACCTGCTGGGGAGATTCCTACCTGGCAAGGCAGACCTCTCCTATCTCGCCCGCTGTATTTCCAACGATCTGCCTGTTCTGCTCTCCACTCTGTCTCTGGTGATCCCTCTCACCACCCCATGCCTCTGGTCCCACTTGTGAGATTGCTTGGGTGAAATAGGCATAGATTATAGGAATTTACTTTCAGTGTAATTTATTTATTTATTTATTTTTAAAGATTTATTTATTTATGCATACAAATGTTGATTAAGTCAGTTATGAGGACTTTAAACTGTAACTTCAAACAATAGTAGTGATTAATTGGTACTTTATAAACAACATAAGTCAAAATAATGAACTGGAACTTTATAAAAAGTTATCAAAGGTAAAGTAGTTAATAGAAAACTAATAAAAATAATGTTGCATTTATTATATCTCTAAGCAGAAAGATTACTCAGTAGTAACATTTTATATTAACTTTACAAAAAAGACAAGGCTATACTTGTCTTACATGTGGTATTTGTGTAGGGCCTCACTAGTTAAAGCAAATTATAGTATATGAACAAGCAAAGGCAATTGGGCAAAAAATTCTATTGCTCATTAAAACCAAACACTAAATTGAACATATGAGTACCAATATAGGTATTTTCTCAACAACAACAAAAACAAAAATACCACAAACACTTAAAAGCTTTGCAACATTACCGATAGTGTAATTTGCAATTTACCTATAGTCCATTTGATGATGACTAATTTGTGATAAGCAGGGACTGTACCTGTGGGAGATACAGTGGATTTGCATTCATCATCCATTTCAACACATAACAATGTAAGACTGCCTGGAGAGACTAGAAAGCTAAAAATTCCATTTCCCAGGCTCTCTTGCAATTAGGACTATGATTATAAACTTCCACCCATCAAATAATTCACTAGAAATTTGGAGGGTACTGAGGCTGCTTTCACTGTCATGTACTATCAGGTTTTCTGCAGCTCGTTATTAGTAGTCTTGGTATCCAGTCACAGATTTCAAGATATCAAGACACCCTAGTCATTCTGTCATACAGGTTGTGGCAGGTGTGATTTGCCTCTAGGGTCAGGAGCAATGACAATGGCCTACTAAACAAGGCAGCTGCTTATCTATGGCTGTTTCTTAATAGTGGTAAGATTCCCGACAAAAAGCTAAAAGTTAGTTTCCTAATTCTGCAGGCACTTTTCTGACCCTAAAAGAGGTAGTAAGTAACTCCCATGATAATCCAGCTGCAATGTGGTTTTTAAATGTCACACCTGAAGTCAACCTAGAGTCTGTTTCTTCAGTCGCACCAACAATAGCAAAAGCTTAAGATCATCTATTAAATCTCTTTCTGTTTAAAGCTAGAGTTGATTCTATAACCTAATCTTGCCTTTTTTAAAAAATTCCTTGTTTCTAACAAATTACAAAATCCCATCTCACTTTACTGGTCATCGGAGTTTGGTATATCTGTTAGCTAGATGTGACTTTCTGGATGAAATATAGACTCAGCAGTTACAAAGCAACTTCTCACTGAAAACTGCTTTTATTGTTCCATTAGATAAGCAGTTAAACAGTATAGCCTACTTATTAGAAGGTGAATGTTTCAACTTGGGAAATGGAGGTAAATGAATCTCATTTCTCTGTACTGCTGCATGTGCCTTTCAGGAAAACATTTCTTCATTTTCTACCGTTAGCATTTGGATATGGTTTTAAAAATATGCTCAATAACACAGTATCATGTTTTAGTGGATTGGGAATGCCAAACCCCAACATTTAAAATATGTGTACCATTCAGGTGCTTCCATCTTATCTGTAAATTTACCCTGAAGTATTAAAACTGAAGTGTTCAAGATATTCAATATCTTGAAGATACTCAATACTGCTGAGAAATACACTTGAGCGAGCGAGTCAATTAAAATAATGGAAATGGTTCTCTCTTTCATTCAAATAGAAAGGAAGAAATGCTTTTAGCTCATCCTTTATTTTAAAAAGTCTGTGCCATACCAGGGTACGGCAACATGCAAAAGCAGATCTCTCTCTTCCAAGGGCAGATGGACTGGCTCTACAGCAGATAGTATAGATCTGTTTAAATTTACAACTGTCACTATTTCCTTCAACAATGAATCAAAATGAGAAGGCATAATACTGGCAAAACAACTGTTCTTCTATGAAGAAAAGAGACTGGCCTTCAGCCACTAATATCTTTTTATTCTGTAACAACACCCTTTCTTGTTTAATTCATAACTGGAACTCCTTAAGAACTTTTCTAGTCCACCTTATGACTTAACACAATTGTTAACTAAATTGAAAAAAAAAAATCTTTCCCTTACTAAAGCAAAGATTTTCAGAAGTGAACAAATTCATTTCTTCTCCCTCACATACGTACTGAAAATATGCTAAAAACAACAAAAAGGGCCTCCCTGGTGGCGCAACGAGTTAAACACAGCACTATGAAGCTATCCAGAGCCACTACAGCACAACTTCAATGCCCGGTCAGGGAGATTCCCACATGGGGCAGCAGACATCTCCTGCCTCGCCCGCTGCTCCCCTCAGCAGTATACTTCAGCCTATCTGCCTGTTCTGTTCCCCACTCTGTCTCTGGTGAATTCTCTCACCACTTCACACTTCTGGCCTACACCCCAGCTTGTATGCATAAATAAATAATTTTTTTTAAAACACACAACAACAAAAAAGCTAAGAATACCTTTGCACTACACACCAGTGGTTTTATCCAGCCATAAAATGAAATGGCCTCTTGACCATTAATGTGATAGTAATTGTTTTTTGCATCACACATATTTCGTAACTATGTATCTATACCTATATAGCTATATAGCTTACATAAAATGCTGTGTCTAGCTTTGACCCCTATCCTTTATATTGCTGCAGTTGTCTAATATGTAAAGATATGTATCACTCCTTGCTCAAAAACCTTCAATGGCTCCATACAACCTACTAGTGGCCCCCTGCAGGTTGAAATCTAAAATCTACAATTTCTTAGTCTGGCATAAAATGATCTGGAGTCATTACTACAAGTTTAGCCTCATCTATTTAATCTTTATCCCAAGTTATGTTTCAGCAGGGCTGCATTCCCTCATGCCTCTGTACATCTACAGAACAATTTTCAATGTATAGAATGACCTTACCTGTTTTCACTTTTCCCTCAAACTGCTCTGCTTAAGGGCATCTTTGTAAAGCCTCCTCCAATTCCTAGTGACTGTAGTCACATCATTCTTTCCTCTTGTTTTCCTACCGCATCATATAGGTACTTCTACTATAACAAGCAAACTGTTCTGCACTTGTTGCATTTAATTCAACAAATATTTATTAAGTACCTACAAAATGCCAAACACTTTTCTAAATGCTGGGGATATAAGAATGAATAAAACAGGTCTCTGCCCACATGCAATTATTGTACAATCTACACAGGGGAGATAAACATCACCAACTCTTAAATAAGTATATAGCATTTATTGCCATGGAAGAAACAAATAGTTTATTACCATGGGAGAAAACAAAGTAGGGTAAGACAGGGAGTGCCAGGCCTAGAGGGAAGAGAGAGGGAGGAGAGTAATGCTATTTTATATAATCAAGTAAGTATTTCTATTAAGATATTTGAGCAGATAGCTGAAGAAAGTCAATGCAGGAATGAGCAAGGCAGATTATCTGGGAGAAGATATGGACAGATTGAAAAACTAAAATATGGAAAGGCCCTAAGAAAGCCGGTTTGTCACACTGAAAGAACAGCAAGGCCAGCTTAGCTACAAAACAGTAAGTAAAATGGGGAAAGGGAAAAAATGGTAAGATATAAGGTAGGGGTAGGGTAGGAGGCAAGTTAAATAGGGTCTTCTAGAACAAAGTCTTATACTTTTCTGAGTGAAATGGGAGGCATTTGAAGGATTTTGAGCATCAGAATGATGTGCTTTAACTATTAGAAAAATCACTGCAAAAGGAAAAAGACTAGATTTGGAGGCTATTATAACAATCTTGATTAGATATAACTTTACACAGTGGTGGGGGTGAAAGGGGGGTGGACAGTCCTAGCTTGCAGAGTAGTGGCATATATTTTGAAGACAGAATCAATTGGATTTTTGATATTTGTATGTGTGTGAGAGAGGGAAGGTACCAAGGAAGACTTCTAAGAGTTTTAGCCTGAGCTGAAAATAGATGCCATTTCCAGAGAGATATCTAGAATTTGTACACATATTAAGTCTGAGATGCCTACTAGATGCAAGTGGGCAAGGAATCCTAGCTGGAGATAAAATTTGAGATTCAGTAAATAAATAATACTAATAAAACCAAAAGACCACACATGATCACAAGGAAAGTATGGAAAGAAGAGAAAAATATCTGAAAACTGAGTCACAGCATTTTCCATCATTTTGAATTAGTAAAGATGAGCAGGAAACAGCAAAGGAGACAGTTATTTTGTCTCTCCAGTGAACTATAAACTTCTTAAGGGAATGAACCAAATCTCAGCACCATGCATGGCTTATAACAGATAATGAAATATCTACTGAATAAGTATGAGTGTGTGGTTACAACTTCACCCATGTGCAAAAAAGAGGTTCTAATGTCACATCACAAATGATAAAACTGTAACATAAGTTTCTTATTTCCAGTTGACATAAGTTGATCTATGTCAATTGTCCCAAGGGCTTAAAAAAGAGAATTAAAAAAAGAAGTCTCCTGTATAAAGTTACATAAAGCACTCAATATAAGAATATTTAGGGTGTTGATACAGTGAGTATATACTGAAAATAAATGAGCCAATGCCTAAATTCCAATTTTTTATTGAGTACTACTAATACGTTAGGAATTAAATAGCAAGAAAAATAAATAAAACTTTGTGTCTTCATTTAGCTAACACAGATGGACATTTTAATAATAAATGAGTAAAAATATATAGCATGTTATGGTATAATAAATGTTAAGCAGGAATGGGCACCACATAATGGCTCCACTGAGAAGTTAACTTTTCTATAAATATCTGAAGGAAGAGAGGAGACAGGTAAATATCTTATAGAAAACAGGAGCTTTTAGCCATTGTGAAAAAGTAAACAGTTTTTAAAACAGAAGATAAACACCATTGGGAACCAAAACTGCTAAGTTAAATTAACGGAAACACAAAGATGACCAAGGTCAACTGTTCTGTGTACAAGAGCAATGATCACTACATAGTAAATACAGCAAATCTGTATTTACTAGAATACAGTAAATCTGTATTTACTAGAACAAAAATTTCAAATATCACGTGACTGGGAAGAGATTCTGGTGTAACGCCTCTGGGAAAACATGTAAATATGCACATATGTATAATTATGTGTATGCTGGGGGACAAGGGGTTGTGTGCCTGCATTTATATCTGTGGTGTGTATATGTTCTATGTGTCCTAGAGGAGGACACTTCTGGGATAAGGGAAGATAAATATTTTTCAAGTGGTAGGATGCTCCATGACAGTGCTAAGTATTTTTTCAAACATCTCATTTGCTATGTACAATAACACTGTGGAATAAGTACAACCATGTCCTTTTATAAATTAAAAAAAAAATCAGTTACATAGTTGGTTTGGTGATTTGACAGAAATCAAGCTCCAGAGGCTGCATGGGCTATCCATTTTATTCTTAATGTCTTTCCATTCCATTCTTAATGTCTTTCTGAACACAACAGTGTTGAAAGGAATTACCAGCTATTCAGTTCGAAATTTAGGCTATCCTAAGATAGCCTATAAACCCAAGTCTATTTCAAAGGATACCTTAAGTACAAGATAAAAGCTAACAAAGATTCCAGTGGGATTAACCCCCAAGAGAAACTATAAAGGGCTAAGGTCCTGGAGAAGATGATCCTAAGGTAAAGATTATTTGGGTCAGAAGAAAGTTAAATCATAATAACAGCTACCAGTCAAGATATAAATACATACATTACACATACATATTTTATCCAAACTTTATATACATTACTTCAGTTAATCCACATAATAACTCTTCCACGTAATTTTTTTTTTTCCAAATTGGCTGTGAAGGCTAACATTCCAGGAGTAAGGTACAATGTAAACAAATTCTGGAGGAAGAATAAAAGGAGCACCTTCAAGGAAGCAGTGAATAAATACAAAATGGCTAAATTATATAAAGTGATTAAAAAGGAATAAGGGATAAGATTTTGTAAAGAAGGGTGCAAACAGATAAGCTAAGGAGTTTTAACTTTATTGTGTAGACAAGAAAAGTCACTAAAAGTTTCAGAGCTATGCTTCAGTATATTATTCTGACAGTTTCAGAGCCTATAAAATGGGCAATAGGAGGAAAAGAAAAATGGAAGAGATACTACAGAGAGAATGCACAGAATTTGAGCTGATGAAATCAGATTATGATGTTCTAATAACAGGAATATCAAACAGATTAGAACTTTAGAGGAGGAAACACAAAAATATGCAAACTTTACAATTTACATTCACAAAAAAATGAAGTGAAAGATGAATCAAATGTATATATAAAAATACAATAGCTTTTGGTATTGACAGTTTTAAAGTAAGATTAAAATGCTGCTATGACAAGTCTATATACTATTAATATGTCACAGGTCTTTCAAATTATAAAGTTTAGTTTCAATTTTTGCAATGAGAGGTGCACAAAATTCTGAAAACACATACAGTATGGTATAGTTGTTTAAATAAATTCATTCTGAAGACAAAGATCTGAGTTTCAACAAAAGCTTTGTCTTAACCACCTGTATGTCCTTAGTTTCAACCTCATTAATAAAAAGAGGCAACTACAATATAATGCTTCAGGAGTACTGTGAGCATTAAGTAAGATAAAATACTTGCCACAATCTTGAAAACAAAGCAAGCAGTAAATAGTACATATTAGTACCCTTCCTCAGTTGGAGATTCCTAAAAATTTTCATCCGGACACAAAATTCCCTTCACCAAAGTCATTAGGATCTAACCAAAAATAGTCTGCAATTTAACAACTTGATACACCACACAAGCTCATTTTTTAAATGAAATTTTCATTACAAAAGTAATACATTTCTATTACAGAAACTATATGGCCCCTTTATAAATCAAGTTCCACATCTGTAAAAATGAGGGCTTTAAATTACATTAGAGACACAAATTGGAGGTTTGCACATAAGCTGGCCAGAAATTAATTTTGTTTGGCTTAAATAGTATTTTTCTCTAAATGTGGCCAATATCTAGGAATTGGGGGAGTTAGTAATAAAAAAGAAAAGTCCATATTTCCAGTTTTTGCTTAATAATCAAAGACATGGCAATATGGTTCTGAGTAGAAATTGTACAAAGACACACCCTTACTAAATTACAATAATCGCAAAATACACCTGGTTTACTTCATTATGCCTGGTCTTAGACTAGAGTAAGCAAATTTTTCAACTAGCTAATCTTCTAGGTTCCCCATTCTCTAAAATCCTAAGAGACAACACTGAAATTTTAAAAAGCACATCATAACACTATTTCAAAAGTTTTTTGATATTTATATTTATTGCCAGTTTAATCTGATAAATACTACAAGAACTGGATATACATTTTTATTAAATAAACTATCAATGAAATTATGAAATACACTTTACTGAATATCACTACTAATTATGTGACAGCCTGCACTTAACTGAGTGCAATCAGGAGTGCAAAGAAACGCCAACACACCTACGCAAACACACAGCAGTATACCAAGTCACCCAATCTTTGTAAGAGCAGAAAAACTATTATTCACAATTTATGTAAGAGGAAGCTAGGGCTCAGAGTTAGGTGATTAGTGGAAAAGTATCAGAAACTGTGCTTTCAAGATGCTATATTATCAATTAATATTTATTTGATTTTCTATATACCTATTATAATACACTTTGCATAGGATAAAGAAACCTTCTTACCCAAGAGTTCTCTCATTCATTTATCTTTCTAGGTTCTCAGTGGGAAAAGGGTGGGGGTACCTAAGAACTACTGAAGAGAAAAAAGTTATGCAACTGTTATTTATCTTAAAAAAAATAAACTAAAAGTTGTCACCTTGAAAGCATCATTGCAAAGTTATGTCTTTGTTATTATTCAGAGAGTGAGAAATGGCACCAATAGGCATAGGTTATTGCTGGAATACTCACTAGAAGTAGGGTTTTCCAATGTAAAATCTAACATGATCAGATAATGAGACTGTCAATTTTTCTCCCAGAAATTAGTAAAAAGTTACTTTAATAATATATAATTGAAGATTCTAAAATCCCACTCAAGTGGTAATATCAAAAAACCAACATATTAAATAATTCCTGTCAGAAATCTGGTCTGTCTGAAAACAATAAACTAGATACTAATCTGGACCTGGAGGTTAAAGAAATAGGGAATAATTAAGTTTCACTGCATTGTACTCCTACCCTATCATGCAAAAAAGTACTCTGCAGATCATCAGGGTGCCTAAAAACAAGGTTAACAAGGTAGTATCACTGAGCAAGCATTTGAGTGGACTAAGGACTCCAAGAATCCAGCATAATTTTTAGGTGGTTAGCCTAGTCGTGGTAAACAAGACACTATTTTGTCAATATAAAGCCTAAACAATATCAAAGTACAATTCTTGACAAGGCATAAAGTCAAAGTTAAAGCATAACTCCATGGTAACTCTCCAAAAAATGTCCTACTATTTTAAAATGGAACTCCTTAGTGGGAAAGTCTGCAGAATGTAATTTGGGGTCAGTTGTTTTACTCAAGTCACATATATAATAACTTACACAGCTATCTATATTGCTATCATATTAATCACCTCTGACTGAAGTTTAGTCTAGAACAAGAAGTTAGGAAACTACTGTACATGAAAAGGCAAGTTTCGCAAGGCACTGCCAGGAAGTGCCCATGGGTTTTGTATATACGTCACCAACCTGGGGACAGGATCTTCCTGTGGTTTGCCTCGCCCACTTCTAATTTCAGTTTTGTACATTTGTTGGTCCCTAAGCTTCCTCTGTCCCCTTCTCAAGTAGCAAACCAAACTCTGGTAGGAATCTCTTCCAGGACAGACCAGTGGGTCCTTTGGCCAAGTGAAGCTTAGATGACCAAGAGCGCCAGTATGGCAAGCAAATAAAACTCCCAAATAAAAGGTAGCTGAACTAGGGACTACATGAACAGGACATATAATGGCTATGGCTGCAATTTTCTGGTAATGGCATCCAGGGAGCCAAAATGGAACTCATTATGATCTATAGCTTAAAGAAAAAAATAAAAGTAGCATCTAGATAAAAGACGCTGCACCTACACATGTGTATATAGATATATGCATCTGCCTGTGTGTGTGTGTGTGTGTGTTTGTGTGTGTGTGTTTTCCAGAATGATTCAGAAGTACAGATAAACCCAGGTGAATAGAGTATAGGCAGACAGAAAAGTAACATTTCAGTTAATTCCTCAAAAACAATACTAAAGATAAATTTTTACAGAATTGAAACTTTCTAATTATATTGAATATACATTACATTAGGCTGTAATCAATTTAGGGATAATTATCACCTTTTGAATAAAGAAATGTGCTCATTGTCCCTCCCAACTGATCATCTGAGAGAGAGCCTGGTTAGTTAAAAAATCTTCTGAAAACCAGCGCTCATCCTTAACATCCTGAGCAAATAACCTGCCAACTTTCCCTCTGCTATACTACAAACAATAACAATTTCCTTCATTAAACTGAATTAAATTAAATAATTTGCCAAGTATCCTAACATAGTACCTGGGAAAGGACAACCACACAATAAACATTAGTTCACTTCTCTACCCATTAAGAAAATGTACATAAAATAGAAATTCAAAACTAAAATCACTGCACTGTTCACACAACTGTTATATTTTAAAGGATCAAAATGATTCTTTTATCTTTTTACGACATTCCTCTGAAACAATGCATTGAATTTTTAAAGTCAAGCCTTGAACATAAGCAATTTAAAACAGGTAAGGCATATGGGAATTCACTGTATCATTCTCACAAATTTTGCTCAAAATTATTATCAAAAGTTACCCAAAAACCCGATAGAAAAGTTGACTTTATTTCTATGTGCACTCAAATTGCAAACCTAGTATTTGGCTGCACTGATTTTTGCAGGTAGGATAGTAATGAAAAGTTAGAGCAAGAGAGAGGCTCTCACATCTAAGACTAATGGTGTATCAATTTCATTTATACAAACAGTATTTTTGATAACATGGATAATACATAAGTACAATCTGTAGGAAATTAAACCACTGTAAATAAGGCTAATTCCCTTTGTCTACCCTGAGGTAATCAATGTACATCTTTTCAAACCGCCTCCTCCGCATTTCCCCATATACGTGTAGAAAACAAAAATACATAGAAAACATACAACACATATGGTACCTCACATATCACTTTTAATAATTTGCTTTTTTTACTCAACAATGTCTTGAAAGGCCTTCATACCACAGACACATTTCATTCCTTTCAGCTGGTATAGAATATGTATCAATATATGAAGCTGTAATTGTTTAGGCATTTTCTACAGATGAATACTTAGATCACTTTTAGTTTTGTTTTACTAAAAATGTTTACAAGAGTAAACATCTTTGTACATCCTCTTCTGCAAGTTTACAAGTGTCTCTGTAGGGTAGGTATGTAAAAGTAGAAAAGCATAAGGTATACTTAAATTTCTTAGAGATACTGCCAAATGCTCTCCAACAATGCTTTAACAGTTTGAACTCACACCAACACTGAAGAAAGTCTCTGTTCCCTACACCCTCACCAAATATTGTAATTAACAAATTTTTCTTTTTTTCCCCACAAACTGGCAATGTTTTAAAATTTGTATTTACTCGATTAATTTTTATTCAACCATACTGGTATATGTTCTTATGTTTACAGGCCCTTTTGTACCTCTTCCGTGAAAAGTTTATTCATAGTCTTTATTTTTCTAATGGTCTTTTCCTTTTTTAATTTGTAAAAAAGAACTTTTTTAGGTAGGCATCTGTATTTATTAGTGAAATTATTATGCCATGTAGCTTGATATCAACATAAACAAATATGAAGAATTGAGCTGATATTTTGGAGTCAACTACAAAGTTTACTTAGGAATATTACACTGGTTCATCTCATGACATTTTCATTTTTTTATATACCTGGACACCAACAAATAGAGAGGTAGTATAGCATAGTAGGTTGAGAAAAATAGAATGGACTCTAGAGCTAGTCTGTCCAGTTAAATGACAACTCTCACTAGCTGTCTCATTGGTCAAGTCACTTACTTACTTTATGCCTCAGTGTCCTCACCTTAAAGTGTGGATAGTAAGTGTACTTACATAGTTACGTGAGGATTAAATTAGTAAGTGCTTTAACATGCTTGGCACAGAATAAGTGTTTCTCTCTCTCCTTTTTTTTGGGGGGGGGAGAGGGCAGGATATGCTGCAAATATGTTTTGTCTTTTAACTCCTGTTTGTAATTCTTCACTTACCGTTCCTTGAGTAGTTCTTTTTCCATCTCTATTTTAAAATCAGATATTATATAAGCAGATGAACCCAACAACAGTCTGCCCTCATTGAATCTCACAACTTCTCAAGAATAAATGCAGGCATCAACCAAAGCATCTAAACTTTTAAAAATCTTTGCACTAAAAATAAGCTAACTTCCATACTGCATAAAACATTCCCACAAATCAGTAAGAAGACTGATAATACAGTAAAAAAAAAAAAAATGACAAAGGAAAAAAACAGGCAAGTTCACAAAAAAGAAAATTTGCAGAGGTTTTCAAATTCATTTAGAAGAAGCACAAATTAAAACTACAAATTAGATGTTCCTTTTCATCTCACAGACCAGTAAAGATCAAGAAGTTCTAAAACACACACTACGTGGGTGTAAAAACATAGGCATCCATTCATTGCTGGTGGGAGCACAAATTGCTACAGTTTCCATAAAAAGCAATTTGGTATTGTCTTTCCAAAATATAAATGCACATATTCAATTAATCAACTTAACATCTAGGAATTTATCTGACAGATAAGAGACCTGTACTCCTATTAAAAATGATATACATTAAAGGTCATTTATTTATAATGTTTGTAGTAGCAAAGACTGGAAACAACCTAACTGACCATCAGCAAGAACTGGTTAAATAAATGTTTGTATATACAGGTGATGTGGTATTATGTAGCTATAAAAAAAAAAAAAGGCAGCTCCCTACACAGACAGATAAAAGATCTTCAACCTACTATTGTTAAGTTTTAAAAAGTAAATGCAAATAAAATAATGTGAATATTTTGCACAATTTACATGTCAGTGAGAGAGATTAGTATTTACAAGTATATGTCTATAAATGCTTAAATAATCTCTATCAGGAAACACAAGAAACTGGTAATGTTTGTTTCTATAGAGGGAATGGCTACGAAACAAGAGAAGTAAGCTTACTTTTCAATGCCTACCCTTTTGTACCATTTAAATTTTATACGAGGGATTTATGTAATCTACTCGAATAAATAAAGCTTTTGAAAATTAGGCAAACAAATGTAAACCTCACTGTGGTCATACCAAACTTTCTACTGGTATCTTTTAAATAGTCATGCATAGCAGGCTGCCAACATTCAGGTTGTTTGTGACTAGTCTGTTCAACTAGCAAAAGCAGGTGTTTACTACCCTAACTGCCCTTGTGGACTTTTAAACCTACAGATATCTCAGCACACCTCCAGAAATTCTTATTTAGTAGGTCTGCAGCAGAGCCTGGGCATCAGAATTTTTTTTAAGGTAACATTGATGGGCAGTTAAGACTGCAAACAGCTAATATGCAACAGCTAAGACTGCAACAGTTAATATATGCTGTAAATTGGTAAACATCCAGGCTCAATCTCCACCTAAGTCACAACCATAGTTTCATCACTAATCCTAACAACTTCACAGAAGAGGAACAGATGAGAGTGCATAAAATGGCACATTGAAAATCTATCACTACTTTGGTTCTATTACCAGAGACAGAGTATAATCTGTATATAAGAATGCAATACAATTGCAACATTCAAACGAGTGAATTCACCCTGCAGAGCAAAGACCTTTGATACTAATGGACTAGTGCACAACACTGGTCCAACTGTTCCAACAACTGCGTAAGACTTAAAGAGTTTTCAGTGAGCATCAACTTCATTTATAAAACAAAGATCCAGAACAAGACATGTTCTCCATCTTCCAGCTCTAAATTTCTATAATTCTCTAAGAATGCAGGTGTCTAAAAGCAACTACTGCCTACTGGAGATTTTCCAGTAACTAGTAAGGACCTTTCCATATCATTACAGTTTAGGCTCAATTTACAGTCCAGTGGGCAAGTGCCATAACAGTTACTGTTAGGTATCATGTACGGTTGAATAAATTAATGGTCACAAGGAAAAAAATATTTAAAACTCAATCTTATCTAATTTTAGATAAATATTTTCAAGCAAGTGGATTTAAAGAAAAGTAGGCATATATTTGAAAATATATTTATACATTAAAATAAAAGCATCTGATGTGCTGCCTTAAGGCAAATGGTTCAAGTGAAAAAGCAATAATCAAAGAAGGGATGTTGAAAGCCAGAGCCAAATCTCTCATTTTACAAGTAAGAAAATAAACTCAGCAAAGTTAAAGAAACTGCCCAAAGTCATCCTGTCACTAATGAGATTCCTAGAACCAAGTTCTCAGTAAAAAAATTTGTGAATTACAGTTCACGGATGTTTTCATTTGTTTCAGCTTAAGGTATTTTAACCTTGTTAGGATTTTTGGTGGTTAAAATGACATACAAAACTAAATATACATCATAGTAATTTCTTAAGATACATTGTTTCTTATTTTACATTATTCTGTCTACACTACAAAACTTTGTTAGCAGCTCTCAAAAGAGCATAGGAACTCATTAGTAGATAAAACATATAATCTGATATTATTGCCAAACAACTGTATAAAGCACATTAACAAGGAAATAGGATTAGCATCTATGATTAAAGGATAAAACCATAGTTTTATTCCAGCTACATTAGTTCTACAGTCTGTTAGAGGTCTATTCAGAATTCTAAGTTAAAAAAACACAACTCTATGAAATCATTGAGGTTTACCTCCTGTCTTCCTCAGAGCAAATGATTAGCAGACTGCTCTGTGAACTTTCACAAAGAACCCTTTTCTCTGATTCTATCCATCTGAAAGATGAATTCTTTCTCCAAGCTAAATCACTCACCATCTCATTTCACATTTTTGACAATAATGAATTCTTAGCATGAGCAAACCCTTTTTAAATCCCTTTTCTATTATTCTATTTAATAACGTATCTCATTTCAAGTATCTGTTAAGAAGGAATTCTTGGCACAAATAAAGTTTAATCTCCCTCCATATGCTGCATGATCAATAAAATGCTTTGATATAAATTTTATTACCAAAAAATTCAATCTTGCCATGACAAATGATGAAAACACTTAATGTATAAGTTTAATTATGAGGTTTTTCTTTTATGTGCTCAGGACCAATTAGTAACAATATTTATGGAATACAGTTAGGTACCATTATTAAAATCCCCTAATAACAACCAATCAGAACATTAGAAAAATGTAATCCTTTTCCTAATGAGGTTAACTTTGGCATCAGTTCAAATCTAAGCTCTGTTAGCACTGTGACTTTGAAAAGGATGAACATCCTGTCAGAGGCCCATGTAGTTTTCTCTTAATAATACTATCATCTTCTAGTTTGTTTAGCTGTAAAATTTAAAAAGTTATTTTCATATCTAGTATCTCAGATCCTCAGGATAACAATGAGGCAGGACATTTTCTAAGGGCCTACTCAGCTCTAGGCACAGAAACGACACTGTTACACGTTAAAAAAAAAAATGAATTCTACTTTGGAAGAGCTCAGCATAGCGGTAATAGGTAAAATATGTCTATAAAATATGTTCTAGTAAGGAAATAGCATGTAATTCTGATTTCCCAGCAATAGGAAGGCCTAACACCTTTTCCCTTGGAATGCAGACGGTGATACCCCAAAGGTGGCTCTGGTCTGGAGATCATTTGGAGTGGGGTTTGAAGCATGAGTAGGAGTTTCCCGACATAAATATGAAGTGGAAAAAAGAAAAAGACACTCCTAAGCAAAGGGAACAACATGTACAAAATGGCTAGTGATGAAACATTATTCCCATTTTAAAGATGAGGAAGATAAGCTCAAAGGTAAGTGAGCTACCTGAAGTCACATGAATAATAATTAACAATGTACAAAACTAAGAATACAGGTCTTCTGATTTTAATCAGCTTTGTATACCAGGAAAAGCCAGTACATGTTGGACAAGAACATCAGACAAAGATTAGTTTTTATCTCCTAATCCATTCCTTCCTTTGAGATGGTCCATGTCTGATCCAGCTCCTAGGGGTATTAAAGAAATGATTGGAGAAGAGGATTTATTTCATCCTAATACTGATCTTGTGAAAAAGGTATTTTTACTATCCCCATTTTATACACAAGAATACAAAAGCACAGAGAGATTCATAAAAGCTGGAGATTAAGTTAAGACTCAAGCCTGGATTACTAATCTGACAAAGACTCTAAACTCAAGCACTTAACCATACACCTCACAGATAATACTTCACCACAAGCATTATGCTATTCTTTGTCTGAAGACACAGACCAAGTGAGTTCTGAAACATATCATTCTTCCGCTAATCTCACACTGCCAACATCTCAATATTCACACAAATCCTCAGATTTGGTTCTCTTACCAATCTGATCTTCCTGGAGCAAGTAAACCCTGGCACGAGCTCTTTCAGTAACATTTTTACAAGCTAATTTAGCTGGATGAGAGTAAACTTCACTAAAAGTAACGAAAAGGGAAGCCATTACAAAATAATAGTATGAAGCCTAAAGTATAAAGGAGAAAGTCCAACTCCCTTCCTTTCCTTATGCGTACAGGGGTGGTATTTTGGGGATTGAAGGTGACGCAAATGCTTCAGGAACACTAATGTACCTGCTATTCACTGCCCAGGAGTTCAAAGCAAAGGACAGCATCCGAAGGACATCCTTAATTCTCTTTATCAAGAGTTCAAAAGACAACTCTAGAATGTCCAACAATCAAACATGCCTCCTGAATATAATTAAAGGAGCAGACCATTTGGAACTGTCATGGCTACTGGCACCCTAAAATGATCTCAAGGTTGGGGATTAGCATTTAAGACAAAATACTGTCAGTAACACTAGATTTGTTGGGACCTCCTTGGTGGCCTAGAGGTTAAGTCTCATTGCTATCACTACTAGGGCCTACACCCCAGTTCTTCTATGCTAAATAAATAAATCGTAAAAAAAAAAACACTGGATTTGTTAATGTCAGTTATTTGAAACTGACCACAAAATGATTTTTCAATCTAGTAATTCACCCTGTAAAGTATATGGAAAAATTAATAAATATTGAGATGAAACTTCCAAAGAAGGGATTTGTGGGGTATTACTTCTAGAACTTTAAAGGGTACTTAAAACAATCCATTCTCATTTTTTTCCCCCCAGGGATTATTTGGTGTTAAAGCGCACTTCCTAAGTCCAGGAAAAAGGATGTTTCCTTTCAGGTTCACTTTCAGCTTTATGGACCTCTAATTCTCCAGATCAGAGCCTCTTAGAATTAGCAGCCTGGAATCTGCCTCCACATCTCCAGGATAGTGGGTACTACCGGGCTTTCCTCCTAGGTCTCCCAGTACTAGGAAAAGTGAAGTTGACATAGTTACTCCATTCCCACCCCCAAAGTACTTAATATCTTCATTGAGAGAACCACCATCTTCCCATTTCTGTGACCAACTAATGATTCTTCCACACTCCCTCCACCCCCACCGCAACTCTGCAAAACCCACAAGTTAGTTTCAGAGAAACAAAAAACAGCATCTCTTCATAGAGTTTTGAAGGTCAAACAGCTCTGGATTACACCAACCAAAAGAAAGGCAAAGCGGAAAGGAAGGCAGAAGCAGTTTCATATATAACCCATATTTTTTTATAAAGCAGACACTCCACAACCTGAGCTATCAGTTGAGCCATTCAAAATGAAACAGACAACAACCGTAATATTTCAGCTATATTTAAAACAGTAGTAACATTCCCAAGAACTAGATGATCAATCTCCAAGTTTGGATAGTGGGGTTGCTCTACACCACAGCAACAAAGTTTTTGTTTAATTTGTAGGCTCATGTTTCACTCACAATGATATCTCTACTATGGTATCTTTGCCAAAAAGCAGGTGAAAGTGCAGGGCAACTAAGTCCTACTGGAAACAACCCAACCCTAAATCCCCCTTCCAAGTTCTGCATACATAGTCCCACTTTATAACCTGAAGCTATGTAAATCAGTATCTAGTATCAAGTGACACTAAAATAAAAAGTGATAAAATTTTGGAAAACTGGATCACAGCAGGAACCCTGACTCATTTACAGTGTTCCCAAATATTAAATATATACTTATTAAGCATATGACTTAATCTGATTTCTGAGAAGATTTTATACCTAGGAGGTAACTTCAATGTTGGGAACTTAGACAAGATCTACTTCTCTAGTGTTATTTTCCAGGACTTAAAAACTATACTTTCTTAAGAGCACAGGACTACTTCTAGGAATAAAAAGGTAAGAAAATTTAACATGTTTGCTTCTGAAGTTTAATAAAATTCTAAATACTTGAAAGGAGAATGGAGGGCAACTTGAAAACAACAAAGTGGAAGATTCGAAGCTTAATTAATATTACCATTCAGGGAGGAAAAAAGTTCACTTCCTGTGTAGAAAAGCCAATTTAATACAACACGGTTTCCTTTATACGAAATAAAAAGTATTCCTCCTAACTGTTATTTACATGAAAAACACAGCTCACTTCCAATCTGAGGATATCGAATAAAGAAAAGTTAATTTTTGATAAAACCAAAAATCAGTTTAACTGATTATCTTACAAATAGCGGGGGTGGGAGGAGGAAGGCTTTTCTCTGATTAAACTATTGTGAAAAAAATTGGCGATCTGATACGAGAGGATCATTTAAAAAATAGATGTCGAAATGACAGCGCAAACGATCAATCCATAGTAATGCTCAGAGCTCCGAGCAAAAAAAAAAAAGGTATTAAGTCAACCACTACGCTTCGCCCACAAAAGTAACAATTAAATGCAAGAGAAGGAAAGGAATTAAGTGGGTTAAAGTGCGAGCTGGATGACTGTTTTGAGACCTGCTCACAGGAAACCACAACATCCTGCCTGCCAGTCCCAGGCAGTCATGCAGTTGTTTCTCAATTCGAGTCCCCGCCGCAGCGAGGTGGGGCGAGTACAGGTGTCCGGCCCAGCCCCTCCCGGCGCGCTCGCTCGAAAACACCGCGTGCGGCCGCCACTCGAGTCCCGCGGCGGCCTGTTCCCTGCAGCTCAGGGCGCCTTTTTCAACCTCTCAAAGACTCGTGAGCCCAGGAAACAGGCAGCCCCCTCCTCTCGCGCTAGTCCCACTTCCCCGCCCGCCGCCTTCTCCCCCTCCCTCTGCGGCCGCGCCTCCCCGTAATTACCACCCGGCTCCTACCTCGGGGAGGCTCCCCAGCGTCCACAGCCGCCGGGAGGCCTGCGCCGGAGGGCGGCCGGAAACTCCTCATGCCTCCGGCCCACGCCCCCTGCCCGCACCCCCGGGCCGGAGCGTCCCGGCGTCCAGGCCGCGCCCCAGAGCCCAGCCCCTCGCCGCGGCGCTGCCCTCAGGCCCCTCTCCCAGGCAAATTCCCCGCTGTCCACTCCCTCCCGACACAGGCAGCCCCAGCCCACGCCGCCCCGTCCGGGCGACGCCTCCCCTCACACACCCCCCTCCAGCCTCCTCCGCGCAGTCCCTCTGGGCGCGCCTCGCCCGGCCCAGGCCCCGCTCGCGGCCCCTCTCGGTCCCGCGGTCCCAAGCCGGCTCGGCGCCGCCACCCCCGCGCGCCCGCCGCCCCCTCAGTCCCGCGGCTGCCGCCGCCGGGGTTGTCCCTCAGCCCGGCCCCAGCTTACAGATCTTGCCCCGCAGGCTCTGCAGCACTCGGACCTCGCGACTGTCCTCGTCCGCAGCCTCGGGCTCTGCCGTCGCAGTCGCCGCCGGCGCCTCGGAAGTAGCCGCCGCCGCAGCAGCAGGCGCCACCGCCGCCATGGTGCTGCCGGCCCGTGCCGCAGCCCCGCCGCCTGCGTAGCCCGGCGAGGCGGAGCCCAGCGACGGCCTGGGCGAGGGCGAGCCGCGCGCCTGGCCCCGCCCCCAGCCCTGGCCGGCTCGCCCCGCCCCGCCGCGGTCCCGCCCCCGCCCCACCCGGGTCCCCGCGGTCGCCGCCCCTCCTCCCTCCGAGTCCAGGTCCCCGCGGCGCGCAAAGCTCTCCCGGCTTTCCTGCTCTTTGCCCCATAAAGCCCAGGCGCTAGCCTGGTATGCTTCGAGGGTGGCTCTGAGTAACCGTGAAACCCCGCTGAGAGAATCCTTCCTCTGGCCCTCCCAGATTCTCAAACCCTTCTATTCAGTGGGATCTTCCCTCCCCCTCCTCCGCACATGGAGCGGATCTCCACATCCCTTAAAGCTCAAGAAAACTCCCTGTGGAAAGAAAATAGAATGAAACTTGACGGTTGAGCCGCAAAACTACCTTATTCAAAAGGACCCTAGAGGTGCATTAGAAACTCCCCCAATAATAGGCACATGTTCCCTACCCCGGCCACGCACCACACAAATCATTACTTTTAGGTAAGAATACTATTTGCAAAAGCTGGTTCGAAGAAAGGACCATGGTTCTCGATCACAACATGAGTGAAGCCCCTGAGACCCTCCCAGAGTGAAATTCTGAAGCCTTTACCACCGCCGTGGGCTTCAGAAAGAGCGCTAAAGAAGGGTTGGATCTCACCCACCTCCCCCCATAAGATTTGTTAAGAAGCTGATGGCCCCTGGGAAGCTGGTGTATCTGTGACTAGTCCTTAGATTTATTTCCAAAGAACTCTTTACAATGAGTAAACTGCATGAATAATACCCTGGTATGTGATGAGGAAGATGATTTCCTGATCTTGAGGTAGTTAATTACAACTGCCCTTAAGAAGGAAGAAACTGTGACTTAATAGGGCAGGGTAGTTCTTTTGCAGGACAACAATAGGAATCAGTCTGTCAACAAATATTTTTTGAGGGACAGACTTAGTGATAGCCTCAATGGCAAGGTAAAAAGCAACCCAGCCCTCCTATATAGCTCAGTTTAGGGGAGAGACAGAAAAGGACGCAGGCATTGGGAGAAGAGAATTAAGGTGAGGAAACTGGGGAGTCAGGGAAGCCCTTCCTGGAAAATGGACCTGAGGGGTGAGCAGCAAGCAAGGAGGGAGAGGCAGCAACATGCCAGCAATGCAGAGGCCAGACAGCCAGCCGGGGAAAATGGCTTTAATAGGTGTCATTCGCTGAGGAGTGATGCTTTTGTGTATGTTCTGATTGACCCTTTTATAACTGATGCATGTTGGAGGAAGTGGGCGTACCTCTTCTTACAAACATATTTTGCTGTCATTTCAGACAGTAAGTCCAAAGCTTAATTCCCCAATTTCCTTTCCAAATTTGAAGTTCACAGCTTTATTCCATTGTCTGGGCTGGAGTTTTTTACTGTAATCCCCCTGATCTCCCATGCTGTTTTTAGCTTCCACTTCTTTCTGACTGCTGAATTTTTTTCTCTTTCCGTTTCCATTCCCTGTCATTGTCCTTGTTAAAATTATCCTCATTAGAATAGTGTCAAAAATGGGGCCTCCCTGGTGGTGCAGCGGTTGAGCCCTGCGCTGTGGAGCTGTCGGCAGCCCGTGATGCAAGTTCGATGCCCAGCTGGGGAGAATCCCACATGGTGCAGCAGACCTCCCCTGCCTCGCCCGATGCTCCCTTCAGCCGTGTATTTCTGATCTGCCTGTTCTGCTCCCCACTCTGTCTCTGGTGGACCCTCTCGCCGCCCCACGCCTCTGGCCTGTACCCCAGCTTGAAAAAAAAAGAATAGTGTCAAAAATGTTGTGTTTTTGTTTGTTTTTATAAACCCACAAGTTTATGAGACAGACTGACTTGGATCGCAGCCTGATTCTACCACTGCATAAGTGTGACATTTGGGCGAGTTAACCTTTCTTAACCTGTTTTTTTTAACAGTATACTTACTTTTCCTTCTTCAAAGAATTATACGGATTAAATAATACCTGAGAACATGTGTGTGAAGCATCTAGTGGAATGCTGGGTATGCAGTAGGATTAACTCAGGAAACGTTGCCTCATGCTCTTATAATCCATCTCCCATCCCTCCCACTCCTCCTACACACCACTTAATCTTCCTCAGCAAAAACTGGAGTTTGTCGTTTATCTACTCAAAAGAACATCAATGGCTCATTCATCCCTTTAAAAGGCCAGCAAGCTACACTCTCGGTCATGAAGAAGCTAGAAATGACTAACGAATAAAGTTCCAAGTTCTCAGCCAAGCTTTCAGCGTTGGAACTGGACCAAGCCTACCTTGCTCTTATCTCTGGTCAGCCACACGGAAACTCCATTCCCAGCAGCCTGACTGTTGAACTTGGGCCTCTTCACTAACTGTGGAGCCTCATCTGTCTTTCTCTCAAAGACAGAGGCTTTTATTTGTATGCATTTGTGGCATCACGTGTCATTAACTGCTTTCTACTTGGAATTATATGTGTCTGTACATTTGTTTATCTCTTTTCCTAGATTTAATTTGTTAACCCCCTAAATAAATATCTATTGAATGGGTTGATTGAATCACACTAATTCCCTTCACTCTGCAGACTTGAAGTTTTCTTCTTTTGAAAATTCTGATTTATATGTATTATTCTTTCTCATACCTGCCCAAGTGGTTAAAAGAAAAATGGGAAATTTTAATAACATTTTCTAATTTGAAACCAAAAGCTAGTTTTCTAAAGGTTTGTTCCTTCCTTTAAATTATCCATATCTGTATCAGTTGCTCCTAACATCCCTTCTTCTTTGCTGGCTTAACCCCAACTCCATAACTGTATCAATAAGTACTAAAGGTATGAAAACAGTTTTACCTGAAGTGACACTTCACTTTTTTTTTCCTCCCAGGCAGTCTTCCAATTACAGAATGTCTACAAAACCCCAGAAATTCCATTTTTTCTTGATCTGAAGCCATTCCTAATTACTTTTGCTCTAATAAACATTTAGGGACATTAATACTATTTTACTGCTACTGGCCTGCTTTGCAAAGGTCTTTAGCAGACTCAATGTTTCCTTAATGTAAAATAATTAGAAAATAAGTTTTCACAAAAACCACAATTACAAGAAGGCTGTTAAATCTCCCTCCTTTTACTGCTTTTGCATTTTGTTTTTAATTCATCTAGAGTTCCTCTCATTTCTTCATAATGTTTAGTAACTCAAACAATATTGCATCATGCACAACTTGAACTTCACTTCCTTCCTTAAATTATTCATGAATGTGTTTAAAGGACATCACTCCTATCTTTACCCCCTCCAATCTGATGAGGAACCACTTACTACTCTGTCTTTTCCGATTTCTTCACTAGTTTTTAACCCATTCAGTCGTTTTCACTCGTAAACTGACTTGCTTCATAGTGGCCGAGACAGGAAAACTGGATTGCCTCTTAATAAATTATGTCCTGTAACTGGAAACTAATTCCAGAGCAAGTTTTGAGTCAGCACCCACCAGCCTATAACATGGTGATCTAAAGGGTGTCTCCTGTTCTTGCGTTATTTTTTACCTTCTTTCGGGTAAATCAGAGGAAGAGAAATATGCTTGCTTTTTAATATTTAAGTGTAGGTGATTTCCATAGGGCCGTACACTCATAGGCAGAACTATTTCCAGTGGACTGACTGGTGGGAAGACAGTTCCTTTGGGCATTGGCAATTTGATTCCCCCATTCACCACATCAGAGTACCATTTGTATATTAAGCATTATGCAGTTACTGTGTACAAATAGCCTCTAAATTGATCAGCATTTTTCTTTTTGATAAAGTTGGAGAGATGGACTTGGCGGGGGGTGGGGGGTGGTTAAATACTCAGAATATTTTGCTGAATACTCCAATTATACTTTTAAAATTTTGCCTCATGATCAGACAGGACCATCTCAAGGATGTGACCAAAAATACAGGCAATTTTTTTCTCCTAAAGCCTCCAGCTCCTCTGTTAACAATATTTTCACATTTGCTCAGCTCCTGGAGTTGGACATTAAAGGCCCACATGCTGGAGCAGGGAAAAACCCATGCCTTAGGCTGGGCTGAATTCAGCTGTTCCTCAGCCTCCCTCACCATGGTGGTGTATTCACTTCATCTCCTCTGCACTTTTCATTTTAGACTGATAAGTGACCGGTCTGAAGAGAAAACTGGAAAAGTAGGACCATCATACACTATTTCTTCTCTGTGCTCAGGAAATTTTTGCCTTCTTCTGGGCAGATTTGTTCACTCATCATGAAGGCTGGCGATGTGCTCCATCCAGTTGGTGAGAACCAGGCCAGAGGACCTGAGGTCCTGGCCCAGCAGATTTTCACACTGCAAACATAGCTAAGGTCTCCTGAGCCCAAGGACCCTGTCTCTCTCCTGCCTGGCACACACTGAACTTTGTACCTCAGAAGTCAGCAAAGGAGAATGGGACTGGAGACCCATCTGGCTGCATTCAGGACACAGTAGACATGGACCTGTCACCCTCTAGGCCTCTCCTCAGTGCCATGGGACAGCAATGGAGTGCTGATTGGGTAAATGACGCCTTTGCGTTCTTCCAGTTTCTGAGACAAGAGAAAGGAGACTTGAGTGGAATTAGATAGGAACTGTCTATAGAGTTGGTCCAAATGAAATGGGGCAGACCACAGGGAGCTCTGTCCCTTCGTGGTCACCAACTGAAAGCGGGGCAGGCAGGGCACAACTGCCCAGGCTCTGAGGCAAGAGCCACCAAAAAGCCCCTAAAGGCCAAAAAGCCACAAACAACAAAGGACAGTGCCTGATAGGAGGACAGGTTCTCACCCACATGCACAATTGCAAGGGACCTCAGGCTACAGGAACAACAACAAACATGGGATTTATTTTACAAACAGGGGAAACAGAGATCTCACTGCATCCACAAGAGGCTGGTTATCCCACCAGAGTCACCACTGGTCACCGGGAGTGCTGGACTGTACTGGCCAGTAGTGATGCTCACTACTGGTCCCTCACCAACAAAGAGCTGTCACTGAAGACACCAGGCCCACTCCTTTCAGGCGACATCAAAGGCAGGACTGGAGGCCCAGTCTCCGACAGTCCTTCGGCTTCTTTTCCCTCCTCGGAGGATGGCTGCTGGATGCTGCTTTTCCTCCCTGGACGCCAGGCACAGAGTCTTCCTCTTCTTTCTTCGGCGTCTGGAACTGTCTTCTTTTTTCTGCAGGATGCCAGTGCCATCGTCACTGTTGTCATCTTCTGGGGCTGGTGTCCTCTCTCTGGGGCTGGTCTCTCTCTTCTGCTTCCTTCTCTCCTCTCTGTTTCTCTCCCGGGCTCTCTGCTCTCTGAGGCTTCTCTGCTCTTCTTCTCTCCTGCTTTTCCTGCTCTGCTCTCTGCCTCTGCTCTCCTGCTTCTCTTCTCCTCTCTCCTATTCCCCTCACCCTGGCTTCTCTCCTCTTTCAGGGTGCCCCTCCCATAAGTCTGACTGGCATCACTGACTTGCAGCCAAAGAGGCCTACTGCAGGAAACACACTTGTTACTTTAAAGGTCCATTAACAACAACAAACTTGTCTGGGCAGAGGAAGGGTGCAGGAAATATACTTGGTATATTACAAGTCAACAGCAAACTTGTGTGGAGCAGCAGGATAGACAAGACCTCACTGCTCCTGCTGTCTCCCACTGCTCGGGGATCTGCCCAGTAACACAAAGGCCTCTCTTGGAGCAAATTTCAGGGCAGGGAAAACATCGATAAAGAGAAAGACTCAACGATGCAAGTCCAAGGGGAACTTCTTTATAAAGTATCTCTAAATTCTGGGAAAACATAGGAACTAATAGTACCATGTATTTACTCTGTGCCAGACTCTCCCATGTGGATGTGTAGAGGCTGATATTCTTGTCGTTCGTTGTTGCTGCTGCTGTGATTCCCACTTTATAGAAGGCCCTGAGCACAGAGAGGGTGATAGACTTCTAAGCTAAGGCATCAAAGAGCTCAATCGCTGCTGCCTGGCCACAGTGCTCACACCCTGCAGTGCACCCTCAGAATTTCTGTTGCCCACTGGGCAGTTTTTCCAGTGCTGACTGGGTGAGGAGCCCAGTTCTGAGACACAGGCACTCCTGATAATGAGAACAACTTTTGTGCAGCTTCCAAGGTATTTTGCAGGTGAAAAAACTGGATGGGGGTTTAGCCTCAAAGCAATGGGAAGCTGGCTTCAAAAGAGAGACAAAGGAGAATTTTATTTGAGCAGAGAAGGACACAGGTTGGTCTTGGAGACAAAAAGGACTTCAGAAGGAGGGGACCTGGTAGAAAGAGGAGGGCAGCTCGGGGAAGGGGGAGCCAGATGTGCACATCAGCCATTTTAGTGCATAAGCAGAATTCTGTGGGTACAAGACAATGTCTTTCAGTCTCCTTGCCCTATCTCCCTGCTCTGGGACCTCTTCTCTCCCAGCCCTAAGTGAAATCTCAAATAGGCTCTACTGCTGGCTCAGTCACTTTTAGTTACCAAAAAAACCTCACATCAGGAATGTAAGTGTTCAGTTCAGAATAAAATCAGAACTTCTTATTTCAAAGTTAAATCTTCCCTTTTGCCCCTTTAAGTTCTTTCAAATCTAGCTTCCTCCCCATTTCCACTGCCCGCTGCTTAGCTCAGCCCCTCATCATCTTTCCCCTGAGCTCCGGAGATACCACCTACGTAGACTTTCTACTTCTTGTTTATTCTTCTTCCCACCCTACCCACCTTGCCACCAGAGTTGTCCCAGTCTGGGAGGTTTCCAGGGAAAGAGGGAAAAGAGATTGACTTTTTGCTTTTGCCACGGTGTCCTTCTGAGCTAAGTGGAAGAGGAGATGGGAGGAAAAACAGTCTGAGCAGACCGGCCCTGGCGTGGGCTGGTGTCACTGTTCCTTGAGCCTCATGAAGCTCTGAGCAGACTTTTTTTTCATGGGCCTCTTAGGTGGGTTCCTCAGTAATTCTCTGTGCTAAACCTCTTCTCTGGCCATGTCTCCCAGCCAGCAGCTACCAACTCCAAATATATGACCCCAGGACTTCGCCAGCCCTCTCCTGTGGTGAACCATCCGGCACTTCCCACTTTGGATGAAGCCCTTTAAGTGATGTCTCTAAGCCAATCCCCCCCAGGAACTTTGTGCGCTCTCTTAAAGTTTCACCAATTGTCCCAATAATGATTTTAGCGGAAGGGCAACTCCTTCTCTCACTCTTGTTTTTTTTTTCTTCCATCTTAGGGCAGTTGCCTCAGTCTCTTGCCTTTACATTGCTCAAGTCTATCATAATCCAGGGACAGCCCCCAGGTACTTTGAGGGGTCCCTTGCGAGTCGCTTTCTTATCTTGCTAAAAGAGGAAACACCCTGCTTGATTTTGCTCACAAGAAGGGGCATGGAGAAATGTCACAGCACAGCAACAACTCACTCCTTCTAGACATTTCCACCTCTTCTTGTTATCAGTCAGGGTACAGAAACAGCTAATGCTGGCCTACGTAACTGGTGCCTTGCCGATCCTGCATAGGGCATCTGGAGTCTCATAGTAGGACATGAGGAGGCACCCATGGTCCTGTCCTGTCACCTCAGGGAAGTGAGAAGGGAGTGGGTAACGCTGCCATTCAGTACCCCTCAGACAACAACAAAAAACAATGGGTCTTAAAGGAGATTGGACAGGGAATGTCTTCTAGCTCTTGGGAGCGAGTAGTCCAGAGAGACTCCCTAACCTCTGAGGTGCAAAGGATGATGAGGTTGACAAAGGTGGAACACTGAGACTGACCTAGGAGCGCATCATACCGAGGTTGCTTCTGCTTGCCTGCTGACTGCAGGGGAGGGTTGCCTCCTCTAGCAGGACCTAGGTGCAGGAGACACCCATCCCTAGCTCATGGAATGCTGGGTTCTGAGTGACTGGCTGTTCCTGGGGAAAGCGGAGTGATGGCTTAGTCTGTGTGTGTCTTCTAGGGGAACTGGAAGAAGAGGCCTACAAAAGCACCTGGAGGGACGACCTGAACCCAGAAGATAAATTCACCAGTGTTCACTATCCAGGAATGGAGGAAGAATGCCAATCTTTTGTGCAAAATAACCCTGATAACTGCAACAGAGACAGCTAATGCTGGCCTACGTAACTGGTACCTTGCCGATCCTGCATAAGGCATCTGGTGTCGCATACTAGGACGTGAGGAGGCACCCATGGTCCTGTCCTGTCACCCCAGGGAAGTGAGACAACTAACTTGTCAAGCCCCCAAATATATTCATTAAAAAAAATTGTCTTTGGTTTTAGGCTGATATGTAACCTTTACCCAATTCTTAATAAAATGTAAAAATATTTGCTCATTTGCTTTGCCCTCCTGAACTCCCATTTCTTCTGGAAATGTTTGAGAATACGTGATATCCCCAAGCACTTCATCTTATATTTCCTAAAAACGAGAAGTTCTCTTACATGACCTAGTGCATTTATGAAAACCAGGAAATTAGTATTGATACAATATTGCAGTTTATGGATTTGATTAAAATTTCATCAATTGTCCCAATAATGATCTTTACAGAAAAGAAATATCCTCAATCATAAGTTGCATTCAATTGTTATGTCTTTACTTTCCTTTAATCTGGGACAGTTCCTCAGTTTTTCCTTGTCTTTCACACACTATTTTTGATGAGTGGAGGCCAGTTATTTTGTAAAATATCGCTCAATTTGTATTATGCATTTTTGCAATTCTGAGTTCTTCTCAGTACATCATTTCAGATGACTCAGGATGGACATCTATCCCATCACTAATGATTTCCTGCCACTTATGGTTAAGGTAGTGTCTGCCAGATTAGTCCTCCGTAAAGCCATTATATTGCCATGTAACTAATAAAGTGTCTTGTGGGGTGATGTTTGAGATTTTATAAAAGTGAGGTCTTACAAAATGTTATTTTCTCTCCAAACACCTTCCTCTTCCCATATTCTGCTGGGATACCTTCATCTATCCAACCAGGCCAGAAGGGTTATTTCATTTTAAATAACCAAATCCTATAGATTCTGCCCCTTTAAGGTCTTTCAATCTAACTTCCTCCCCATTTTCACCACCGATGCTTAGCTCAGCCACTCATTACATTTCCCTTGTTACTGAGACACCACCTACATATACTTTCTACTTCCTGTCTATTTCTGTTTCCACCCTTACCCACTTTGCCACCAAAGTTGCCTTTGAAAAATGTCAATCTGCATTTCCCTACCTAAAAACCTTTAACAAAGAAGTTGCAAGCTGCAGATTTTCAGGCAGTAATGGGACCCAAATGATACATGTACTAAACTCTACATTAGTCAGCTTGAACTGCCATAACAAAATACTAGAATTGAGTAACAGAAATTGATTTTCTCATGGTTTTGGAAACTAGGTGCCCAAGATTAAGGTTCTGCTTGACTCAGTTTCTGGTGAAATCTCTCTTCCTGGATTTAGAGATGCCTTCTCACTATGTTTTCATATATGAAAAGAACAAGTTCTCTATCAGATTAGGTCCACTCTCTTATCACCTCATTTAACCTTAATTACTCCTTTAAAAACTCTGTCTCCAAATACATCCACACTGGGGGTTATAGTTTCTGCATATGGATTTTAGGGGGACACAAACATTCAGCCCATAACAACCTCCCACCCCTCCCTTTCTCATACCCAAGCACACTGCTGTTAAATCACTATACTTTCCTTCTGATTTTGAATAAGTCTCAGAACATAGTGTGCAGTGTCTTAAGATCAAGTTTCTCTTGAAGCTGAGACACATACATGTGAATCAGTTTTCCCTAGGAAATTACATCTATGAAAGATTTCCATTCAGAGAGAAATATGAGGAAGAATAAGACATTACTGGTGAAGATTGCAAGACAAAGTAGAAAGATCTAAGGCAGCAGAGGTGGAGCAAGTAACTGTATACTGTGCAGACCACAGGATAATGTGTTGACCTATGTGTGGCTTAGGTATTGTTCTTACATAAAAAGCTTTCCAATTTGACTCTTTGATCCTCTAAGAAATATTCTTAGTACCTTAGAACCTCTACTACCTTTAATGCCTCAGCTAGCCAGGGCAGACTCTTTTGTTTCAACACTGGGATGCAATAGATACTTTCCTGTACTTTATATGCTGATATGCAGAGTTATTTGCAGCTTCCTAAATGTTCCAGGTAGTTCTGTGTGGATCTGCTATACTTCAACTGATGTCTTTGTCTAAGATTCCCTCTCCCAACCCCACACCATCTCCCAGCTTATCAATTAGGCAGCCTTTGGATGCAAGTAACAGAAAAGCTTTAGGAAATAGTTTAAACAATTACAGTTTATTTTGTTCATAAAAATAGCTCTGATGGGCCCTCCAAAAATTAAAACCAGAATCACTATATGACCCAAGTGAACTGAAAGCAGGATCTTAAAGAGATTTGTAGACCCATCTTCATAGCAACATTATTCACAATCTTTAAAAAGTGGAGCAACATGCGCCCAATGACAACTGAACAGGTATACAAAAGTGGTACATCCATGCAGTAGAAGATTATTCAGCCTTTAGAGGAAGAAAATTATGGCTCAGGATACAACATGACTTAACCTTGAGAAAATAATGCTAAGTAAAATAAGCCAGTCATGAAAAGACAGTGTATGTTTCCACTTACATGAGGTACCTAGAGTAGTCGAAATCAGACAGCAAGAGGTGGTCATTGCCAACAGCAAAGGGGAGAGAGGGATGGAGAGTTATTTATTTGATGAGTACAGAGTCTCAGTTTGAGATGAAAGTAGTTCTGAAACACAAAAATACAAATTTGAAAGGAAACCTGCCCTTTTATATTCACTGCAGCACTAGATACAACAGTCTAGATATGGAGACAACCAAAGTGTCCAAAAAACAGATGAGGGGACCAAGAAGACATGGTACATCTACACAATGGAATACTACTCAGCCATCAATAAAAATAAACTATTGTCATTTACAGCAACATGGATGGAGCTGGAAGGGATTAGCCTAAGCAAAATTGCCAGAAGGAGAAAGACACTTAATGGTGTCATTTATATGTGGAATTTCTAGAATTCAAACAAGGGGTCAGTCAAAGACAAACATTAAAACCAATTCTTGAAAGTTGACTATAGATCTGAAGCATGAAGGAAGGGGAGGGAGGATAAGGGAGTGAAGAGCACAATAGACTATGATGGAGGCCTATGGGTCATTTGGTGGTGAGAGAGCAGTGGTGACCACACCCGAGAGAGACATTCTATATTTTCATAATATTAACATGAATATAAACAATGGTACTTCATTAAACAAACAAACAAACAAAAAGGCAGCCCTGGAGATGGATAGTGATGATGAATGTGCAACAATAAGAATGTATTTAATACTACCAAATTGTACACTTGAAAAAGGCTAAGGTACCAAATATGTTATATATATTTTACCACAATAAAAACAAAATAGGGGGAGGGAAGTACTTAGGTATATAGCATCAGGGATGATTGATTAATAAATTCACCAATGGCAATTGAGGCTTAAGTTTTTGACAGTTTTTTTGGCTTTAACTTCATGGTCGTCAACCACTGCTACAGTTCCAAACATCTCAACACCCAATAGCAGGAAGGAGCATTTTCTCCTAAAATTCTTTCCAAATAGCTTTTCTACGAGTCACCACCACCATACTCCCGTCCACCCACACCAGATATCTCTATCTCTTAAATCTCATCCACCATCATGAAAATGTATAATTGTTTTCACCTGATCAGCATTAACTTTGGGAAGGAGACGGAGTCTCCTTCTCAAAGGCATTCCTTGGCAGAGCTGCCTGAGACCTGAGACCTGAACCAAATTAGTGCTCTCATGTGAGACAGAAGGGGGAGCAACAGCTATAGACTGGACAGTTAATTCTGCCTACCATACCAACATACCTGCTTATTTTTTAATAATAAGTTCAAATGAACATATTTCACTACATGCAATACTTGACAGTAGCTGGTTTGCTCCATGGGACTGGCCTCTTCTTTCTTTTTCACTATAGTACCCCATTTGTTCAATTACTGTAATGATTATAACATGTGTTTGTTTACTGTATGTAAGATTCTTAAAGACTGGACATATTTTTATTTGTCTTTGCCTCTCTAGTACATGAACAAACATGGAAGTCACTTATGAGAAGTTTGATGAATGATGAATAAGTGAATGAATGAATGAGCAAATGAATGAAATGGCGTCCTCAGAGAAGCTACTAATAAAATGAGATAGAATTCCGAATTTAAAACCCCCAAGGGAACCCAGAGTAGACCACATAACCATGTCGGGCTGAGGTCCAGATTTACAGAAAGCTAAGATGCAGAGAAAAGGCAACATGTCAGAAGTCAGATGAGGAAGGAGAAAGAGAAGGGGCAGGCTCTTGGTTTGCAATCCTCCCTCTGGGTTGGAGACGTGTATGTCACAAGCAGCTCATCTGGGCAGAGATAGCCAAGGAGAGCAGAAACTCATGGGTCATGAACCTCATCTAGTAGTGAGCTAGATCTAGACATTTTTCTGTTTTTCCTGTGGGCTGTTGTAGAAGCTGAAAAAACTGATTTCAAAGTTACAAGTTATTTCCACCACACTTGCTATTATGATCAGATCTCTAGGAACCAGGCAGCCTATCGCCACACATCAGTCCTGTTAAAATTGTAACCCAAAGCTCTTGATCTCACCTCCACCTTCTACCTAACCAATTAACTCTACTTCTCCCAGATGATTTATTTACAGGGGTCACTTATATTCAAAGAGTGGGGTGGAGAGGTGGCTGTGTTGGGCTTGTCACGTTCTTCCTCTCCTACACTGGCTTCCTTTTGCCACCATATCTCTGCAGAAGGTAGCTTGAGGGACTCACCACTTCATGTGGTGCCTGCTGTAAGAAAACCAAGGTCCATCCCTGAGTCCACAGAACTACTGGCAATGCTGATGAAAATGGATCTCCTCCCACCTCCAGCATCTAAACAAGCACTGCCTAAGCTCAGAATCTCTCCTAAAATCACCTCTCAACTTCCTGTTCTCATCTCTTTCCCCATCAGGCCTCTAACTAGTCTCAGATGCCAGACTGGAAACAGGAGACTTTTATATTATGGTTAATTCAGCAGATACCCTAACCACCGTCCTTGCTGCCTCCATTGCCGAGGTCAGTAAAACTGATATTGTTTTAGCCTCCCTGGCAGGTAGGTCTAATTGTATGTCCCAAGGAGACATGAGGAGTCCTCTCTTGGGCTATTGGAGGGATTTTTTTTCTTTCTTCTGTTCGTGGTAGAAGGGACAGATGAGGTTGCCACCCACACTTTTTCCCGGTGGGCCTTTGCCTCCTTCCTTCATTGAATATGACTCAGTGCCTGGGAATAGAGCAGCCATCTGTGACTATGACAAAAAGGTCAAGAGAATCTTTGTCCTTGACATATCCAAGTCTCTGTGCTAGCTCTGGGTTACATTCCTCCAGTCTTCTTGCTATAAGAGAGTAATAATGAGATGTCTATTTATTAAAGCCACTGTTTGTTAGCTATTGAAACTGAAAGCTTGCTCTTAGCTATTACCAGTTTAGCTTTTGCACATGAAGTGCTATACTATGAAACCCTCTCTCCAAGTTGTTCATTCATAAATCACCTGATAGTCAGTGCTCTGGACGCTTCACTTAGTGGCTGTCCATGCCTGTCATTTGCTGCTACTGGAGGATGGTAGCAGGTCTTCAAGGTCGTGGAGGTATCTGAAGGCAGTTACTTCTGGTGGCACGGGGGTTCGGATCAGACCAGGGGCAATCTCCCTCTGGCACTGTGGCCATTCTCTGGATTTTGATCTGTTACTGCAGAGAAAAGTAGAAGTTAGGGGTGGTTCAGGGATCTATCCTTCATGGTTGTGGCCCAGAGAAAGGGGAGATGCCTAAACTGACCTCCCAAGGACAGAGCTATTGAGAGTGTTCTCCTAGGATAGTTCTTTTGTTGTAGTTATAAATTGTGTTTTATCTAGTTCTGAAGACTGGCATTTATGACCTGAAGGTGTTTCTCCTAGAGAGAAAAAAAAAAAAAACTACAAAAGAAATAGGACATTTTGTTAAGTTGGTGGCTTATTGGAAATAATTTTATCAAAATGGCCACCGAAATGTAAAAGCTTTAGATTATTTTATTGTGTTGCTGCTTCAGAGCAAGTAAGGTGATTCTCAGAAGTGGACTCTGGGACTGTCTGTGGGGAGAGATGGAGCTGGGACCTGAGTAGTTAGGGCTTATAGAGAGGGGGCCAGGAAAAGTACAGTCAAACCCCAAAAGGCATTTAGGTCAGCATTCGGATGGAGGGTCAAATGTGTCACCATCCCTAAATACCTGTACCCTAATAAACCTTTTAGTAGATGTCTTTTCCGCTCAACACAAAACAAAGTTACTCATAGCTCAGTGACAGTGTCAGGAGGGCGAAGTGAGAAGAGAGCTAGATTCTGAGGATTCTCAAGAGTGAGCAAAAAAAGGAGTCACCACGGCTGCCCATCCTGATCGTGTGTGGAAAGTGATAACTATTTTATTTGGTGTGTTAGTTGTATATTTTTATATTGAGAATAAAAATATAAGAGTTTTTTTTTAAATCAATTTTCTGGAAAGTTCTACATTAGACTCTATTTTTTCCACAGGGTTTGGAATTCTTCAATAGGAATTTTCTTACCTTAAAGGTTTTTAGCAACCTAAATTCTATGATTTGCCTGCTATTATTATATGTTGTTAGTGTTAGCTAAGAATTAATATCATAAACTTGAAATAAAAGTGTTTAAGATGAAAAAAATCCTGTCTTTTATTTAGACTTTGGGAAGAGACGGTGTAAGAAACAACAGCCCCTCCCCCATTTTTCTACATCAGGTTTTCTAAGCTGTGGTGTTGTTTAACATTTTGGCAGGGATGATTCTTTACTTTGGAGGGGTTGTGCAGTGGAGGGTGTTTAGCAGCATCTGGCCTCAGCCTGCTAGGTGCCACAAGCATCTCCCAGTTATGATGATCAAAAATGTTTCTAGACATTGTAAAATGTCTCCTGGAGACAAAATCACCCCCAATTGAGAACCCCTGCTCTACAGCAATGCATCTTTTGCATAATGACAAGGTCATATTGTCTGTCAATCTGTCAAAGCTGAGATCCAAAGTCCTCAGAGCAATTCTACTTGTGATCTCAAGAAGTATGAGATGCAAGTATATAATCTAGAGCAGCTCTTATCAAAATACCTTTTTCTCTTCCCTAATATCCAACTGTTCTGGGATCCCTAGTCTCTTTCCCCAAAATGGCATGCTCTCTCACCCCCTGGTTCTCTCCCTACACCTCTTGCTGCCCCTCTCCTGCTTCCACTCTGCGTGTCTGAGCACATCTATCCCTGTTCTACATGGCTTCTGTAAGAGGAAATTGCCTTTTATTATTTTCTCTCTAGAATCTGCCCGTAAGTCTTGTACTTCTCTCCCTCTCCCATATCCCTGATTCTGCATTGAAAATCCCCAAAATCCGGTCTGGACCCTCCAAGCTCTTCTCCACAGTTGGGTGTGGGTGGATGGGAGGAACTGAGCAGCCCGAGCAGCACCAAATTTAGCAGTGGGGAGGAGGATGGCAAAGCTGGCAACACTCATACATGTGAAGGGTTGCAGAATTTTTCACCCTGCTCATAAATGTGCAAAGACAATGCAGCATATTCATTTCTCAAAAATTGTTCTTATCTTCCTTCCAAGCCTCCAGGGAATAGAGGGGAAAATATTTTGGAACAATTTAAATAGACATTATTTTAGGTAAATGGTCCATCTCTTTAGGTAAAAAGTACCTAGTTGCTTAGATACGGCAGCCTCTTTTTTTAATTATTGTAAAATAAGCTTATTGATGATAACATAATTTACTCCTGACATTTGATATTACGAACTTTGGGGTCTTTGATACAGGAAATGCATATGTAACTGGTGTAAATTCTGATGTTTACTCTAGAAATCTGACTGTGGACCCGAGACTATGAGAGGAGGAAGGGGTGACAGTGGGGAGGGGCACGGCGGACTGTGGTAGAGCACAACACTGGTGCCGTGGTGGTGGGTGTGGTGTGGTGCCGGGATCTGAGGGGTGTGAGCCCACACCTCTGAGTCACAGACAGTGTTATACACCAGTTGCCGCAATTAAACAAACAAATTAAGCCCCATTATTTCAGTCCTCTTAACTGATTTTTGTGATTTCCCACCCAACCAAAAAAAGTCGTTATGCACCTGATAAACGGAGAAATAAAAAGGGACAAAAGTTGTACCTCTTTATAAGCCACACATTTTCCACACACATCACATAGTTTAAGGGGCTCTTGATAAGGAGTTTTCATTAGCGTGTGCAAGTCCTCGTTGCTGGTTACCTGTTTATACCGTGAACAGCTTCTCCAGAGCACCCCGGTGCTGCCATCTGGGAAGCAGACAGCAGCTGCTATGAAGGGCACCCGCTTTTCCTCCTTAGGCCACTGCAAATAGCAACCATGGTTGCTTGACTCTGCCTTCTTCCTCCGCATTCTCCTTTTCTATCTTTTTTGAGGAGGTGACTGGGTTCTGGGGGAGTTGTGGCCAACAGACCCCTATAGGGACAGACAGAAGATGGGATCCTCAAGGCCACGCAGCATCCTGTACATCCTTGCTGATTTCTGCAGTGGGCGGGGCGTCTGGGCACTCCCGGGGCTGCTCCGCGAGCACCTGTTGTTGAGGCTGTCCCCACAGCACCTGCGGTCTGGATCCTCCGGGCTCCTCCTGCTGTGTCCTTGATGACTCAAGCTCTGCTCTGGCTGCTGCCGAAGATCCCACACCCTCCGTCTGTCTCTTGCCTAGCCCGTCTATCCACACTCACTGTGGACTCACCTTTCCCTTCTGATGGCCAATGCCATCACTTTCCAGGTCTAATTTCTGGAGTAGGGAGAATCTCCTGGGTCCAATTTATTCCAAGCTGGTCCTGAGAGAAGCTCAGAAAAATTATATTCTTTCTCTTTCCCTGAAGAATCAAGCTGTACTGTTGAGTAAAATCTTGATGTAATAGTGCCCAGGGCGTTGCCAGCCAGCCTTCAAGATGAGATCTCAGCGTCCCGAAGATGAAGTATTTAGAAGCCATCAAGCTTCTCCCCACCCACTTAACAAATCTTCCCATTTTGGGTGGAATCAGAAGGGAGACTAGACTCACTTCTGACAGGCTAGTAGGCCTGATAATGTGGGTATTCTACTTTCTCTTCCAGTCCACTCCAAGACTATCCTTATAAAATTCTGTGATCCCATTGGCTTTGGATATGCCAAGAGAGATAAGGAATCTAGGACATCTTTCTCTCTCTTATAAGCCTAGCTTTTGAGATCATCTGGCTTATTTCTTTATAGCTGATTCTTAACCTCCCTAAGACAAATGGAGACTTCTGTGCGTATGGTGGGAAGGTCAGTATAGGAAATATAAAAGAACACAGCAAAGTGAGCTATTTCAAAACAATATTGTCACCATGCTATGCATTGACACATTTTTCTACCACGTGTCAGGTTCTAATGTGGTTGTTCCGTAGAGGCCTGAAAGGCCGGGACCGCAGCCCTGTGGGTAGACCGCGTCTGTCCAGTGAATGGCCAGAAGAACATGTTGGTCTTCAGACAGGAAACCAGAGTTCTGAGAGTAAATCTTAACAGAGAGGAGAAAGGGCTTTTTGCCATCTTCAAGCTCTCTGGTCTAGCCTCACATGGGCCCCAGGACTGGAATCATCTTCCCAGGCGTAGGTGAATTTCCTTTACCAGATGGAGTAAGGCTGGGGCCTTTCAAGAAAGACTTCTTTGTAGTCTGTGCTTTCTTGTCTCAACGATTCAAAAAATGTATATAATAAAGCATTTTTAATGATAGGGAAACTTATCAACTTTTTATTTTGCCAAGCAAATGCATTTAAAACAAACCTATTTATCATCAATTATCAATTTTTTTTTAAAAAAAGTAACTGGTAATACTTCACTAGTTAGTGGTTTTGTTTTAAGGAAGGCATCATTGGGCCTCCCTGGTGGCACAACCGGTTAAGTCTCAGCACTATGAAGCTATCAGCAGCCACTGCAGCACCAGTTTGATCCCCAGCCAGGGAGCTTCCCACATGGCACAGCAGACCTCTCCTGTCTTGCCCACTCCTCCCCTCAGCAGTGTACTTCAGTCAATCTGCCTGTTCTGCTCCCCACTCTGTCTCTGGTGAATCCTCTCACCGCCCCCCCACACCTCTGGCCTACACCCCAGTTCTTGTATACATAAATAAATATATATATTTTTTAAAGGAAGGCATCATTTACTGACAAGACAAAACCACTTCTGATGCCTAGAATGGCGTGGAGCAAAGCGTGGGGCAAAAGCGTAGAAGGGAGACAGGCAAAGTCCAGTCCAAGGGTGGCAGTTGCCCCTCTTTGCCTAAGGGATTTGCAGGGGGACCAGTGGGAAACGGGCTGAATGGAAGTTCCAGCAAATCATAAAAAGTCTTGAATTATAGGGGAGAAAACTAGAATAAGCATCAACTTTGTGAGAGTTGGTGCTTCTGTTTCACGAGAAAGGAAGTGATATAAAGAAAAACATTGGAAATTTAAGTTGTAGGTTCCAGGCAGACTCTGATAGAATTACTGCATTTGAAGGAGAGCCACTGAGGAGAGAAAGCGTGGAGCCTGTCAGATTCTCATAAAGAATGAATCTCCCATGCATTTTTATGTGTGAATGAATAGGGAGATGAATAGGGCTTGTCCCCTATGTCTATTGGTTATTGTGTCTATAGGTCAGCGTGGCAAGGAGAGGGAATCATTTTAAAGAGTGCCACTGATATTCCTAATTCCTTAAAGAAAGAGAGCAGTGAGTCTCACAGCTCCACCCCTTGACTCCCTGGTGGGTTACTAGGACTGAGGAGCAGAGCAGGGCCAACTGGGGGACTTTAAACAGCACAACAGGTGGCCACTCTGGCCTGAGGTTGCTGGCTTTCCTGGCTGGCTTCCCATTTGCCACTAAGAGGGCTCTTTTCTCTGCTAGCTCCCTCCCTGGGTTCCTGTTTGGACCCCAGTCTCGGCGGAGCAGAAGCTTCCTGGGGATTGATAAATGACACCTATGGGCAAGCTGGTCAAAACATTTTCTTTTCCTACTCTTTCCCCTTTCTCCCTTGTCCTCATCCCTTGTGTATACATACCCTTTCTGTTTCCCTCTGTCTGTGTGTGTTTGGGTCGTATGTTGCTTTCTGAAGCGCAGGCGTGAGGATCTACTAACCAGTCATTCCTTTTCTTCTGGGTTTGGTCTGTTTCTTTAGCAGCTGTGCACAGGGTAGCTTTTTGTTTTGTTTGTTTTTTTACATTTTAGACAATTCCTATCTCATTCTGTGCAGAATTTAGGCATAGTTATGCAGGTTTTCTGTTCTAACTTGTCTGTGCTGTTGTATAACTTGTACTTTTCTTTTGGGTGACTAATTATGGTTTAATGTGAGCATTTCAGTAATGTCTGTTTCCTTCACTAAACCACAAGGTCCCTAAGAACAGGAGCCACTTATTTTTCTCACTATATCACCAGCATCAACATGGGGTCCAATGCAAAAGGCACTCAATAAATATTTATTGACTGAATAAAATGAAAGAATGATAAATTCATTTACTCCTAAGAAGAACGACTGGAATTATTTTCATCTAGTGTATCTTATTAAGTGTCTTTCTGTGTGTGGTTTTGTGTTATGTTTTGTGACAGAATGAGGTTCTTGAAGGTCACAATCAAAGACAAATAATGGATCCCATGATCGCTGTTACAGGAAGTGGTCTTGGTGGTTCTTGGCAGGTTCCTTCCCAGCCAGTGCTCAGGGGGCAGGGTGCCAGTGTAGTGCCACCTGTTGGATAAGACAGAAAATGCAGCTTTTTGCCTGATCACCTCTTTACAGACAGTGTGCTCAAGCCTCATTTCACTTTGGCTGATGGAGGGTCTTCTCTGCAATTCAAGATTTTTACTTTTTTTGTTTAGCTTAATTTCCTTAACTAAACTTACTGTACTCTTACTCTTAGCTTCATTTCCTTAACTAAACTTACTGTACTCTTACTCTGTCTCTATTAAACGGTAACATTGTTTAATCCTAGTCTCCACATCTCAGAAAAAGGAATCTTACATATCAGATTGTAGCAGAATTCCTGTTACACAAAAGTTGTCAGGGAATGGAACAGTTACTAGAACTATCTTACAGATGATGCCTGGTCACTTGAAGTCACGGATATTTGTGGTAGAAATACAATCTGTATTAATGATGTGGCACAAAACCTGAATAAAGATTGAAAAAAAACTTCAAGAACATGCAGTTCCTCAGTTATTATTTTAAACATTTTTTTCTACACCAGAAAAACATGAATACAATGATTAATAAAATCTAGGCTGGAGGTATTACTAATTATGTATTATAGGCATACATGTATTTCATATCAAACACATATACATACCTTGGCGTATTTGTTCATTTTAAGAAAAATGCTTATTCACTTAAATGATGTTGCTTTCCCATTGTATTTTGTCAGTGGTTTTATGTCAATGTTAAAATGGAATTGTTTCCTTGCTGGTCTCTACTTCTGGACAATTTCTAAATTCTTTTTAAAATCTGGTGTTTTGGCATTTGAATTTTATCTTTTCTTTCCTCTCCTGGTTCCTTATCAGCAGTGAAATATCCTTATGGTATTTTATTTGGGGATATGGGAGAAAGAGAATATTTTCTTATTGATTTCATACAACAGGTTTGTATATGTGATGTACTGATATTTTCTTCTCTCTCTGTAGAAATTTGTGGTATTTTCATTATATAGAAATTGTCAATATATATGGATCCATACTCAAGCTTTTCCTTTGTGTTAGTTTGTATCACTACATTAGTGCTTATAACATCTTGATGTCCAAAGATCTATGTATACTTAATTTCTTCAAATTGTACTTTTTAGTTTATTTGAAATTTACTTTAGTGTATTGTTTGAGCCAAGATTCACACATTTCTCCCAAGTAGGTGCTATCTCAAGACCATTTGTTTAATATGCCATTTGCTTTTCATTGTGTCCCTTTACTATAAACTATGTAAACTTACATGTGAATATCAATTTTATGGCTTTCATTTCTGTTCCTTTAAGCAACTTGTCAATTTTTGTGCTATTAATATTTTTCATCACATTTGAATCACATAATTACTTAATGTCTTTCAATATTTAAGCCTTCTTTATTACTATTCCCCTTGAAAATTACTTTATATATATAAATACATACATACACACACATACATATATGTGTGTGTGTATGTATGTATGTATATATGTATATAACATCATTCTTCCTTTTTGTACAACATATACTTTCTCCTTTCAGGTGTAATCCCTGTAAATTTCCCATCACCAATTCACTCGTGCAGCATCACCATAATCCCTTGTGTTCTTCCCTCCCCTGTTTTGATCCCTGCAGAGCGTCTCTGGTTAGTAGTCGCCTGTTGATTTTGTTTTTTAACTTATTGTAGTTATTGTTTATTGTTTGTTTGTTTGTTTATTTATTTTCTGATCCCTTATTTGGTTCCCCTACATTCCTCCTACAAGTGAAACCATTGATATTTTTCTTTTTCTTTCTGGCTCATTTCACTGAGCATAATCCCTTCCAGCTCTAACCATGTTTCTGTGAATGGCATGAGTTTATCTTTTTGATTGCTGAATAGTATTCCATTGTGTGTACATATGTGTGTGTGTGTGTGTGTGTGTGTGTATGTATATATATATATACCCCATCTTCTTGATCTAGTCATCTATTTTTGGGCATATGGGTTATTTCCATATTTTGCCTATTGTAAATAGTGCTGCAGTAAACACAGGGGTGCATGTATCCTTTTGGATTAATGTTTTTGTGTCTTTTGGGTAGATTCCTAGGAGTGGAATTGCTGGGTCATATGGAAGCTCCATTTTAGCAGTTTGAGGAAACTTGTACAGCTTTCCATGGTGGTTGGACTAGTTTGCATTCCCACCAGCATTGTAGAAGAGTTCCTTTTTCTCCACATCCTCACCAAAATTTGTTGTTTCCTGTTTTTTTTTAATATGTGCCATTCTTACTGGTATAAGGTGGTATCTCATTGTGGTTTTGATTTGCATTTCCCTAATTACAACTGAGGTTGAACATTTTTTCATATACCTATTGGCCATTTGTATTTCCTCTTTGGAGAAGTGTCTTTGTAGCTCTTCTGCTCATTTTTTTGACTGAAATTTTTTAAACATTTATTTATTTTATGCATACAAGAGCTGGGGTATAGGCCAGAGATGTGGGGGTGGTGAGAGGATTCACCAAAGACAGAGTGGGGAGCAGAACAGGCAGATTGACTGAAATATGCTGCTGAGGGGAGCAGCAGGTGAGACAGGAGAGGTCTTCTGTGCCATGTGGGTTACCTCCCTGGGAGGGGCAGGGTTTGAACTCATGCTGCAGTAGCTGCCTATAGCTTCATGGTGCTGAGACTTAACCCCTTGTGCCACCAGGGAGATCCTCCCCTTGAAAATTTCTTGCCATTCTTGTTTTCTTCCAGATGAACTGTTAAAGTCATCTCACTATTTCCCAAAAGATAGCTATCAGAATTCTGATTCACTCATTTACTTCCTCTTCAACAAGTAATTATTGAGAATTGCTAGGAAGTTAATAAATGACCAAATAATAATGGTGGCAACATTCGTAAGTATACATTTCCTTACATTTGAAGGCACTTTAAATGTTCAAAAGGGTCTCGCCTTTCGTACCATCTATCAAGGAGTTTCAGAATACTTGAACGCAAGGCAGTTAAGGCAGATTAACAGGGAAGAATGTCTTCAGTGTCAACCAGGAGGGAGATAGGCTGGTTGAGAACAAATAGGATTCAGAATCTCTTTACTTCAAGTCATCAAATTAAGAACTATATAAGAGATTAAGGCAGAAATTGGAAAAGGGGACACATGGGCTTAGAAAATCCCCAAATGAGAAAATCCCCAAATCCCAATCTCTAAAATGAGACCCTGCCTATTAACAGGCACCAAGTTGTCCTCAATGAAGTGCATCCTGTGTCTATGGCTTCATCCATGTTGTAGCATGTATTACTACTTAATTCCTCTCTATGACTGCATAATACTCCACAATGTGGATATACCACATTTTATTTATCCTTGCACCAGTTGATGGACATGTGGGTTGTTAATACTTTTGAACTTTTATGAATAATGCTGTGTGGACACTTGTGTCCAGGTCTATGTATAGACATATACTTTCACTTGTCTTAGGCATGTACCTAGGATTGGAATTGCTGGGTCATAGAGTAACTCTTTAATCTTTTGAGGAACTACCAAGACTGTTTTCAAAGGGAATTTTAGATTGCTACCTGCAGTGCACAAGGGTTCCAGTTTCTCTCCATGCTCACCAACATTTGTTGTGGTCTTTTTGATTTATAGCCACTTTAGTTAGTGTAAAGTGATATCTCACTGTGCTTTTGATTTGCATTTCTCCGGTGACTAATGTTTGAGCATCTTTTCATATGCTTATTATCCATTTATTTATTTACTTTGTGAAAGTGTCTACTTAGGTCCTTCATCCATTTTTACACTGGGATTTTTTGTCTTTTTTTTAAAGATTTATTTTTTATGCATATAAACTGGGGTGTAGGCCAGAGGTGTGGGGTGGTGAGAGGATACACCAGAGACAGAGCGTGGGGCAGAACGGGCAGAATGACTGAAGTACACTGCTGAGGGGAGCAGCGGGTGATACAGAAGAGGTCTGCTGTGCCATGTGGGAATCTCCTTGGCTGGGTATTGAATTCGTGCTGCAGTGGCTCTGGATAGCTTCATAATGCTGTGCTTAACTGGTTGTGCCACCAGGGAGGCCCTTTTTTGTCTTTTCATTATTGATCTATAATTGTACTTTATATATCCTAAATGTAAATATGTAGAGTACATGATTTTCAAGTGTTTTCTAACTTTCTGAGGGCTGTCTTTTCATTTTCTTGATGATGTCCTTTGACGCACAAAAGTTTTAATATTTGACATATAATTCATTTGTATCTGCATAGACCTTATATTTGTTTTATAAAATATTTTATATTATTCATATTTTATATTTTATAATATATGCATTTTAAAATATAACAATAATTTAAGTATACATACATTCTAAGTGACAGAAAATCTATAAAACAAGGTGTTAACCTAGCCTCAAACTCCATCAAAGAAGAGAAGCATTTTACATCTGGGATGATTCCTTTTAAAAGTTGGAGGAGGATGGGGTGGGACTGAGGACAGTATTATCATAACAAGAATACTAAATGTGGGGCACACATTTAGTGTGAGCTTTTGCGATATGAAAATATTTTTCACTTGCAAGGTTAAGCCTATAAAGCACCAAGAAGGAGTTTTAGACAACTATGAAGAGAGATATTCATAGTTCTACTTGCAGGTACCATAAAATGGATTTGGTGAGTTCTTTAAATCCAGTCTCAGTGAATTTTTTTTTTCCCTTGGGACTGGGCACTAGATGTCTCAGTTACATTAAGTCTACAATGGAAGCAGCAGCAATAATAATAATAAAAAGATTGGTGCAAAAACATGAACTACAAATCTTCATATGATGCAGCTTTTTCTTTAGGGGTACTGGAATTTAATTTCAATGAAATGTTCCTTGAAACCACACTATTATATCCTTAAAAACTTTAACTAAAAACTCATAGAAACTTCAGTAATGTCCTGCAACTTCCTGGATGAGGAATTAAAAAGAAAGATATTTAGAGATTTTTTTATAGGACTTAGATGACAGTAGAATTAGAAGTCAGCAGAGAATCTAGAAATTACAAGTTCCTGTATTAGTCTCTAGAAAAAGCTACTCCTGTTGAGTGATTTACAAGATTTTTGTTTATGTAAAAATAGAAAGTGCTCCAGATAAGACATATATTGTATATAGCAGCCAAGTTTCGTGTGGAGTGAGAAGCACTGTGATTTTTTTAAATACTGGAATTACAGCATTTATGCTCCAAAATGCCATTCAAAACCCTTCCATCGGGTCTTGTTTCCCTCTAGCCTCAATGGGAGTTCAACAATCTTCTCCTAGAGGGAGAGCTCAAGAACAGATGGACTTCCCATAGTCACCATGCAACTTACATTTCTAATTATTAAAAATAAAATAAATGTGTATCTATTAAACTACAAAATGTTTGTCCATGTACCCCTGAAATTATCTGGTGTCTCTAGTGCAACAAATACCCTGTTCTTGGGGGAGGGGACTCCTAACTAGTGCAGTGATATGTAGAGACGAGGAGAAAGGATGAGAGTAGAAGCAGAACATGGGAGAGGGCAGAAAAGGGGCCAAGGAGCACAGCGCAATGATAAATTCCCAGCAGACACCTGTTCTTTCACCTAGTTGGTACCATGGTCTCCTCCCAATCTTGGGAGGGAGAGAAAAGAGGGGCACCCTGTGGATCCAGGGTTATCCCTGGAGGTGGGTTAATCACAACAGGTTTAACTTATGCTCTGGCCCTCTGACCCTGTCCATTTCCTCCCACCATACACACACAGATCCTAATCTCTCTCTCTCTCTCTCTCTCTCTCTCTCACACACACACACACACACACACACACACACACACCCCACACCCCACACTCCACACACACTTCCTTTATCCAGGGTAACCTTGGTCCTGCCAGAAGGGATGGGAATAAAAGGCTGATTGTTGGTACATGAGCTTCTTAGGTGACATTTTTGGTACTTCCTGGGAAATCACCCCTTGCCCTCAACCTCTGGCCCCCCCCAGTCTCATTATCCACCCCCACATGCCTCCTTCACAGGGCCATCTATCCAGGGTGTGCTCTGGAGGTGGAGCTAGCAAGGGAAGTTGAAGGGGACACAATTCTGTTCCCATGTTGCTGAGCGTCACTGAGAAGAAACAAATGAAGACTGTTCTGCAAGGCCACACAATGAGCTGCTTTCTCCCAGAGCTGTGACCTTTACCCAGGAAGGGGCCCAACACACTTACCGAGTCTCTGCACTTGCTGGGGAGAATCTGCAGTAAACAGAGCAAGAAGGCCCTCATTGTCACCAAGGAACTCCAGAAGCCATCTGAGCCATCTTTTAACACAAAGTCCTTGGTTGCCTGGTCAATGACTGTCATCCAATTTTGCTGTGGAAATGGATTAAAGTAAAAAAATAATTTATTTAGTTGAATTTGGATTGGCCTGGATGATAGCCAATAATTGCCAATAGTTGTCATGCTGGTTACTTTTAATTCATGTCTTTTCCTTCTGTGCTCAGAGTCCTGGTTTTGTACAATTGTTGGTGACCATAAGCCAAATCCCAGAGGACCTTTATTGTGACCATGCCCTCCCTTGAGGTCAGGGATTGGTCTAAATTGTAGACTCTGAGGGCCTTTGAGGAAGAAAGAGTCCTGCCATGCTGCCTTTTCTTCTTGCTTTTGGACTTGTCTAAGGGCCTGATCTTAGACTGGCTTTGGCTATCTTCTGACTATGAGGGTAGGTATTATAGATGGTTAACTCATGGGAATAAAGGCTAGAATCCTTGTCAGTACAACTGAACTTCAGAACTGCCTACTTTGGGACTTCTTGTTGATTTTTCTGTGGATTGCAGTCCAAAACATCTCAACTGATAGACATCCTTTACCCCCAACTGATCTAACACTATCAGGCATAAAGCCTGATATGTTTGCAAACAAATTATAAACACTCTGGTCTTGTTATGGTTGAAGGCAAGATGCTGAACTCTAGAGGATTTCAAGGATTTTGCAGTCATACTAAAGAGGAGTTTAGAGTTGATTGGAACAAAAAGCATTAAGTTGGATGGCCATAGAATTCTCTTTCTTATCAAGACAATAGCCTGCTTACCTCACAAATGGCTTTCTTCTTTGTTTAGTTCTTCATTCCCTGGAGGGGTTTGGAACTGCGATCCATTCATCCAGTTAATATCTACTAAGTTATTTCCATATGCGCATTTGACAATGTGGTGGTGATGGACTCCCCACTTCCCCTAAGCCAGATGCAGAGTGCACTGTGACAAATGGTGGCGGTACTGTGGACCAGGGGCTATGGGTTTGTAGTGCCAGCAGGGCACCAGGCAGTTTCCCTATGTTTCAGGCAGACAGGTAAAGGAGCAGTCCTGGAGCCCTCGGTGGCTTTTTAGGCTTTTAGTGATCTTTCCGTAGTGAGGCAACCAGGTACAGGACTGGCAAGGGGGGCCGGGGGACCAGGAGGCTGGCAGGCCTCCTAGCTCCTGGCAAATCTTCACTTTCTATGGGCTCTCTGGCTGCCTCCCGTGGTCTTTCTGCTGCACCCTGAACAGTCCTCTGCCACCACACTCTGTGCTCTCCTGCTGTGCTCTGTTCTCTGCTGCTGGCTGCTGCTTCTGTTGCCTCTGTGACGCTGCCCTTACAGGCAGTCTCTCCAGGCCCGGGTGCGCCCACTCACAAGCGCCCTCACCTTACGCTAGGTGCCGCCATCAGGAATGCGTGTAGGACCACAGGGTCTATTATTAAATCTAATGGCGTTAGGGGGCCTCCCCGGTGGCACAGCGATTGGGTGCTGTGCTGCGCTGTGGAGCTGTCGGCAGCGGCGACGCGAGTTCGACGCCTGGTCGGGGAGAGTCCCACATGGTGCGGCAGACCTCTCCTGCCTCGCCTGCTGCTCCGCTCAGCAGTGTATTTCTGATCTGCCTGTTCTGCTACCCACTCTGTCTCTGGTGAACCCTCTTGCCGCCCCACACCTCTGGCCTGTACCCCAGCTTGTATGTATAAATAAAAAATAAATCTTTTTTAAAAAAAAATAAATCTAATGGCGTTAGGGCGGAAAATCCTGATTACTCTTTCACTTACCCTACAGGGCTCTTTGGTCAATAGCCTATTGTCCTACAGCTGGGCTCTTCTGAAGTCAATGTCTCAGTGTCTGTGGGGAACTTAGCCTAACAAGGACTTATCCAGTGTCACCCATGCAGGGTCACTGCATTAGAGGTGGAGTAAAAGGTATACATTAGTCACGATACTGGTGCCATTGCATCAAACAGGCAGAACAAACAGTCGCTTGATAGATGAGGACCCAGACCCAGGGAAATCAAATCACTTGTTTTACAGATGTAAAATCCATAAAGCCTAAATCTGCATAGTTACTGTAGGTATGTTTTTACCTCAGTTAAGAAAAAGCAAAAAGGAACAAAAGAAAAGAAATCAATGACCATACATAAACTTTACCATCCTAAAAGAAAGAGAGGTGGGGCTTTGAACAAAGGGGACAAAAATCAATAATACTTGACACATTTTAAATGAGTAATCACAGAAATGAGCCAATTAATTTTTCATCCCCTTTTCTGCTAGAAGCTCTTCTAAATCTGAAGTTTCAACAATATGCTTCTGAATGTGTGTTGCTTTTTGCAGTTGAGTTGCAATAGGTGTGCCATTAGCTTTGCTCTGATCTCAGATCATGTCTTTGAATGGTTGGCGACCACTCTGGGGTCAGGAATGGTCACACAGGTTCCAAATGGTCTGGATGTTTGTAAGGTAACAAGCTCCAGGGCGCCTTTTGAGCCTGCGCAGCTTGCCTTGGCCAAGTGGCATTCTCTCAGATCAATACAAGGAATCCGAAGGGTCTCACATCAGAAGTGGCCCAGAGAACGCCTGTAGGGTAAGTAAAAGAGGCATCAGGATTTTCTGCCCTACCACCATTAGAGCTAATGATGGACACCTGCGGTCTTGCATGTGTGCCTCGTGGTGTTGTGTGTGCGTGAGTGAGCACACCTGGGCCTGGAGAGAAGCACTATAAGGGCGGTGTCACAGAAGCAGGGGAGCATGACAGAGGCGGTGGAAGCAGAAGCAGCAGGGGCAGGAGGAGAGAGAAGCCAAAGGAAGTGGCAGCAGCAGAGGACATTTCAGGGTGCAGCAGAGAGCCCAGAGAACATGAAGATTTGCCAGGGGCTAGGAGGCCTTCTAGACTCCTGCCCCACCCCCCGCCCTCCTTGCCTGCCCTGTACCTTGTTGCCTCACTGCAGAAAGACCATTAAAAGCCTAAAAAGCCACCGAGGGCTCCAGAACTCATCCTTACCATCTGCCTGAATCATAGGGAACCTGCCCTGTGCCTTGCTGGTACCACAACACCTACCCCAGGTCTCCCATCTGGCAGGCCCAGGAGCGTACTGCTATTTAGCACAGGGATTTCTTGGGCTCATTGAAAACCCAGGAGTAGAAATAACTTCAGGTGGGGCTGGAACCAGGGCTCAAATGTCATCAGGACTCAATTTCCCTCCACCTCGAGGTTCTTCCACTAAGCTAGTCATAATCTCGTGTGTGCTAAGGTAGCCCCACTCAATTCTGGGTGTTCCCCATACTGGCGAGAAGGAGGCAGTGTCTCTGGATTCTGTACCTCTTCTTCTCCAAACCAGCCATGGGAGAGACACCCATTCTCTTTCAGCATTCCCAGGAGGAAGTCTCATTGTCTCTGAGGGGGTCACATGCACACTGGTGAGTCAATCACCTTGACCATGGAAATGTGAGGAGTTGATTAACAAAGGCCAAGATCTCGTGCTTCTTTTTTAGAGCTCTTCCCAAACAGCTTCCTTTCCAAGTGATTTCCTGCTACCAGTTATAGGGTAAATGAGAGTCATCAGGCTTTTCTGCCCTTCCCTCAATGATAGACTTCTGCAGACCTACACTCATGCCTGATGGCAGGCACCTGAAGCAGGGTGTGGGCATGTGTGAGTGGGTGCACCTGAGCCAGAGACTGGGCTTATAAGCAGCAGAAGACGAAGCAGAGGAAGAATTAGAAGCAGCAACAGCAGAGAACAGAGCGTAGAGCAGAGGACCATTCTGGATGCAGCAGACAGACCATGAGACGCTGCCAGAGAGCCCAGAAAGAATGAAGATTCAATGTGGGCTGGGAGGCCTACCAGCCTCCCGGCCCCCAGGCCTCCCCGCCTGCCCCGTACCTGGTTGCCTCACTACAAGAGACCATTAAAAGCCTAAAAAGCCAACGAGAGCTCCAAGACGCTAGGACTCCTTTCCTTAGACCTGTTTGCGTAGCCCTGTAGAGAACCTGCTCCCTGAGCCATCCTGCCCCGACCCCAGTGGCCTTAGTACTTCCTTCTGGCTTCACAGGACTATCCTACATCTGCTTCCTGGTAGCTGCCTAGGTGGGGAAAAGGAAGTTGGAGTTGTCACCTGGCTCTGAGACCAGGAGTATCTTAGTTGTAGCTAGTATAGGAGGTGGGTGCTGTCATGTAGCAAATTCAATGATTTTTAGTTGCCCTCTTCCTTCCTATAGGTGTAGTTTCCCCTCCTCCATCCTTAATGGGCAGCTGAGCCCTGGTGGTATCTCCTGGCTCTCTTGGGGGCCACCAAGTAGTCCCTTGCATGCAGCTATTGTCCACAGCTTGACCCGCAGGTTGTTTCTTTGTCTACGGTCCACAGGCACCTATTCTTGTCATCCTTTTCTTTGGGTTATATCATTCCATGCCATACACAGCAACTATGCTTACTCTGTAAGGTACCTGTTTGTTGTCTCAGGCCACTGTGTGTGTGTGTGTGTGTGTGTGTGTGTGTGTGTGTGTGTGTATGGTGGTCATGTCCCAATAATCCAGGAAATAAGCAGGTGTAACTATTTATGGAATGGGCTACACTCGGTAAACTACAATTCAAAGTTGAAGCAGAACCAGTTGTTCTATGTCTGGTCAGTGTGTGTCTGATTTCAGAATATTAACTTAATGTTATACTGGAAACCCTTAAGTTTGGGATATCAAAGGGTAGATACTATTGAGAAAAATGCGAGCACACCTGAGGGTAGTGCTACCCTGACATTTATTTCCTTCCATAAGCTAAGCAGGGAGCACGTTATTTGAGAGGGACCTGAAGGCTGGACAGGCACAAATTTGGAACACGCGGTCCTGCCCCATGGCTGTCTCCCAGCTGGAGCACCAGCGCCCTCTGCTGGCAAGACTTTCCTGACTGGTTCTCCTGGTCTGTGTCTGCTTTTGAGTTCTTCAGAGATGCTGTAAGAGATAACTCGTGGGGAGGCTGAACTTGGAGGCTCAAACATTTTACCAGGGGATTGGAAGTTACAGCAATCAAGAGTTCAAGAGTAGATCCTACCCCTTCTCCATTAGTGTTCTCTCAAGTGCAGACAGCTTGTTTACATGACTCACTTTCTAGATATAAAAATGTTTTCCTTCAAAAACACTTTTCCTCAAAAAGAACATCTTCAAAACAAAGTTTTACATAAACTAGTTTATGAAATTTTGTAAAAAATAACATGTTTTCAGTTTGACAAAATAAAGTGAAAATACTGTGCCAAAGTAAGTTCCCTTTTCCATGTGTAAGGGTCAGGGGTTGAACCCCCACCCCCACCCCCCATCACATGCTTCTCTGGCCACATCGCATCACCCCACACACATATGTGAAATGCTGTTGTTAGATGAGGCCTGAGCCCACCTCTCAGCCGGGCATCTCTGTAATGGAAAACTTGATTAGAGCAGAGTTGAAGCCTCCTTGAAGTTCTTCAGGGTCACACTGATGCAGTTACAAACTAAGTAGCTTTTGTCTGTGTGGGACCACACGGTGGAAACTTTCAGGCCTCTTCCAGCCCACATGCCTTCTCTGGTTATGCCTGGTAGCCCTCAGGACTGGGTGTCTGCAGCCTGAGAAGCTCACAGGACAGTGGGGCCCCTGTTAATTGGATTTTCTAGATAGTTAAGCAAATACATTTTTTTGTTTGTTTTCTTTCTTACAAAAATCTGTTTAAAATGCACAAATAAGCAAAAGATTGGTTAGCATTTATACAATGACATACTATGCAGCCGTTAAAAGAATAAGAACAATAGATTCATGTCACACCAAGGAAAGTTCTACATGATATGTTATTAAATGACTATTGAATGCTGTGTGTACTGTACTCTCCTTTGCATACAAAAAAGTAAAACTAAAAATATATAAGTTCATAGACGCACATGCATACATGCTTGGATATGTGTCGAGTACCCCGGATGTGGGACAGCGTGTTATTCTAGGGCGAAACCTGGTGGCAAAACCAGAGGGAAACTTTGACAAAAAGGTGTGCCCTCTTTGAAAAAAAAATTTTTTTAACCATGGACACATATTTTAAAAGTGGAGCTTTTAAAACACATGACACATAAGCACACGCAAGTGCATCAGCCTGCTTTACATGATCATTAGGTAGCGAGAAGTCATTTCCCTTAACCAGGAGAGTTTCCGGAAACGAGAGGAGAAAGAGGTCCACACAGCTTCAGTGTTTATTGAAACGAGGTTTGCTTTCGTCTGTAAATGCCTTTGCATGATCAGATAAAGCCAGTGGGAAGTGAAGGTCCGGAGTTCTCGGCACAGCTCCAGACACGGAAGTGGAACCGGAAGGGGAGTGGCCTGAGCCCCGCAGGTCTCTGCTGAGGGCCAGAAAACCTGGCTCTCATTTCCTGTGTGGATTTTCGTCACTCACAACAGCGAAGTCCTTGGACATGGGATTTTCTGCATCTGTTAAATGATAAAAACAGTACCTTTCTCCAGGTTCTTTTAAGGAGTAAATATGAAAGATGTGGTCCAGTGCCTGGCTCATTTGTTTTTAGCTGAATGCAGTGTGTTTCGTGGTCATTTTGATTGACTTTTCTTCAACCCTCCTAGAAGGAGGTGCAGCACCTGTACTACTGGAGATTATGGGTGTCCACCATGGTGTTGGGGGTTCTGGGTTTGAATTTAGATGCTGCTGTTTAGAGGAGTATATCATTAGAAGTGTCTGCTCTCTTAGGGGAGAGAGAGAGAGAGAGAGAGAGAGAGAGAGAGAGAGAGAGAGAGAGAGAGAGAGAGAGAGAGAATTTCATTCGGCATGGGCATGTTTGCCATCAGGTGGAGAGAATTAGATTGAAGTCAACACAGATGAAAGCAGAGTACAGAGAAAAGCAAGTCATAGGAAAAAAGAACTGAGAGAAGGAGGGAGGGTGGGAAGGAGAAATGAGAGGATCAATTTCCTTGAGCCCTTGGATCAGGCTTTGCTTTGTCAATTATTCTTTGTGTGGCAATTGAGAAGATCCTGACTCAGTTTCCTTGTTCTGTGTTGAGATGTAGAGACTCGGTGTACTAGAAACAGGGTCACATACTTCCCACCCATCCAGTCACCCCATCTGAAGGCTGAGGGTAGGGCTGAGAAATAAGGGAGTGAGGAGTGACTTTTCCTTAGAAGGAAAAGTTGCTTGCAACATAAAGATAGAATTCAGCAGGAAAATCTCTAACTCCCCTCCACACTTAGCAGGGCAGATGAGGGTGGGGAGTGAGGGGGCTGGGACGATGTAGACTGGCAGTTGCTTATTCTATGAATGCCTTGTGAGGACAGCTGGAAGCTGTATGGTGAGCTGGCTTCCCCAGAAGTTTCTGCAGAGAAATGACAGTAGAAGGAGTCTTTGTGAAATAATTAAAGGATTTTAGCAGGGCTCTGGAGATGGGATCCACATTGTCCACATTGTTTGTCCAGCCAAGGCTTGCATAGCTGGTCTGATGTCCACGTGACCTAGAAATGTCCTCACTGCATGGGAGTGTGCTTTGGAAGGTCGACAGTCCCATTAGTGGCTTCAGACTACTGGCCACTCAGTTCTACTTCTGTCCTGTCTGCTGAAACCTTTTCCCTTTGCAAAGAGCCTCTTCCACCTTAGGGTGACCAAACATCCTGGTTTTCCCAAAACCGTCTCTGTTCAGCACCGAAAGTTCTGCATCTAGAAAAACCCTCCGTCATGAGGGTTAGTCACCCCAAAATGGAGAATCAGCACTCTTAGTGGATGATCACTGTGCTGATGCTGGAGACATAGAGCTAAATAAGTCAGCTCTGGACCCAGCCCAGAGGAGCTCTGGTCTGATAGCAGAGGTGGAATTGAAACTGCATTATTCCGGAGATCTGCGGTGGGATTGAGGCAAAGGCAAGCGAAAGTCTGAGGGGCTGTCGCACACGGCAAGGAAAAAGCTTTTGAAAGGCTTTTGGACTAGTACTGAGAAATGATTATGTCTGTGGTTGGGGGTGTGGAGGGGGTGGGACCAGACATTTCAATATGGTCAGGAGCTTATACATAGACATAGTGTGATGAAAAGTCAGCATTTGGGGGAGTGGTAACAGCTTTTCTCTCAATAATATCTGCAGGGTCAAGGGCAAGCATACAGACGGAGGCCTATATATTATGTGTCTAAATATTTAAAGTTCTAAACTAGGCTAACAAGCTCTTAATTAGATACACTCTATTGTTCTTTTCCTTTGACAAGCACACCTTCACAGCAATCTGGAAAGCTAGGTTTAAATTTAAATTTCTCAGCCTCTGTGGTGTTCAGGCTGGAATGAGATAGCATGACAAGAGCTGTGCCCAGGTCTTCCTGTCCCTTCCCAGCCTCAACCTTTCTTCCCACACTGCTGGGGACTCATGCACACATGTGGGCCTGGAAACGACATCACAGACTCCATCCGCATCCCCTGCAAACAGCTGTCCCTTGCCCATCCCTGGGGCCTGGGGGAGTGAGTGGCAGGGAGGAGACCTGAGCAGGTCCTGTCAGAAGGCAGGGAATTCTCAGCTGCTGAGCCCTCAGAGTGTGATCTGGAGGGTTTCACAGACTTTGGAAGGCAGCATTCCTGGTGGCCCTGCGGAGTGTTTGCCCCCTGGGGAGGTGGACCCCAGCGAGGAGACTTCCAGCCTAGATCCAAGGATGACAGAGTGGGGAGGCCTTCCCAGGGCCTGCAATGTTGTCATCTTTATCATGAGCAACAGCAGAGACTAGTTCCCAAGATGAGAGGTGACGAAACGGTGGCCCCCAAGTCTTACCTTTGGTCTCTAAGGGGAGAAAGATCGGACACAATGGTGTGGGATTTGGAAACACCTGGGAGGTGGCCTGTGGGTCTTCCCAGGCAACACCAACTTCAGGCACCTCTGGGCCCGTGGGCGGGACCTGGCCTTTTGGCCCAGTAAAACCCAAAAGCTAGAAATGAACAGAACCTAAGTCACACACTTTCTTAGGTTGTCAGAGTCTGTGAGAGAAACTGGCCAGTTGGAGGTGAGTCGGCTTCTCTCTGGCTGTACCCCACTGCTCAGGCAAAGTGCGTAACCTTTTTGAAGTAAAGCTGTCATTTCCTGGTCCTTCCATTAGAAGGAACAGATCATTTATAAAGAGAAGACCCAGACTTCAGGGCTGCAAATAGCAGCATCACTGAAGGGGCTTGGAGATTCATCCTGAGACAGCTCTGACCTCAGGATCTATCTCACAGACAGAGCCCCCCCCCCCACATCTGACTCTTTTGAGTCATCAACTAAAAGCTTCAGATTTACTCTCTCTCTCTCTCTCTCTCTCTCTCTCTTTCTCTCTCTCTCTCTCTCTCATTCTCTCTCTCTCTCTCATTCTCTCTCTCTCTCTTCCATTCTCTCCTGATTGGAGAGAGGCAAGCAAGAAAGAGTATGAAGTTTTCCACTCGCCTTGGCCTACACAAAACCATATTTCACCCCAATTAAAAAGAGCCTTGTTTAGCTAGTCCTTGAACTTTGATCCAACTTGTATTCTCTTCATTTCTTTCCAGTCAAAGTATTTTTAGACTATCTTCCGCTCTCTCAAATCCCTGCTAGACAAACCCAGGAGCTCTCAGTTTGACTTGGAATAAGGTGTTGTGTAGCCCCCAGTTGTCCTATGAGAGGCCGTGCGTTGCTGTGCTGCTGGGGTCTCGTCCTTTTCGCCTCTGCAACAGGGGCTGAACTTGCCTTGGCTGCCTCAGAGATGCTGCTTCTCTTCATAGTAGCTGCATGACCTTGAGGAAGTTATTTAGCTTCCCTGTGTCTTGGTTTTTCCATTGGGAGTTATCCATGTGGCGACTTGTCTCTAAAGGCACCTGTCACCAGTTCCTTCCCTCCCTGCCTGTGCCTGCCACTCCCGCTCTGAGCAGTCTCGTCCGTCTGGGCTGGGCTATGGCTGCTTGATATCCAGTGCAGTCAAGGCTTTTGAAGACTCCAGCCCCAACACCCCCTGACCCCACTGCATGAGAGGCCTTGCTCAGTAGAGCATAGAACCATGTGAAATTATAACAAACAGTTGTTTTAAGGCACTAAGTTTTGTGGCACCACAGAAAAGATAACCGCACTAAACACTGAGGAGCACAATAATGAAGTCTACTTCACAGTCTTCGCATGAAATTAATTGAGTGAATATTTGTTAGATGCTTAAAACAGTGTCCAGTGATGCTGCTTGCCACAGATGAACATGTTTACTAAAAAAAAAAAAATGAACGACCTAGGACTATAAGGGTATTGGAGTCCAAGCTGACGAATACTCATTTGGAGGAAAGCAAGCAAGCAGTTGCAGCTCACTCAGTCCCTGGCCTGCCAAAAAATAAGCGTTGTCAGTGTGGAGTCAGTTGATGATGGTGAAAACAGCATCCTGAGAACAATCGGCTTTGGGGTGGTCCTGTTTGTCTGGCCTGGGCAAGGCCTCCAACTTCTGTATGCCTCACCACAGCTTTCAAATCAAGAGAGTCACCAATGTCACCACAACAGAACTGTTGGGAGGGTCATAGAAGAAAATATTCGTGAAGGAGCTTTGAGGAACAGATCCTATGGGCTTTCACTGAGATCATTCATTATGACTCCTCCATTGGGTCAGTCTCTCAGACATGACATCTGTACTTCCTTAAATTAATCCCAGGCTCCATAGTTCTTGATCACAGTTTTTCACCAATACTCTCAACTCTCTCACTTCGTCATCTTGTATCCTACCTCGTATGGTGGGATCCTGGCCCCTGCTTACACCTATCTTACTTTTTCTCCCCTTCATAACTCAGCTTCTTGAAACGAGAGTCCTCACTCACTGCCTTCATCACCACTCCCGCATCTGCTCCTGCACCTCTACACTGAAGTGACTCTTGCTGAGATCACCAATGAGTCACTGCAGCAGGCTAGTTCTATCTCTTGCGAATCAACTGGGTGCTTCTCTTCCTAGGTCCATGTTATTGATGTCATGTTGGTAGCTTACAATCACCCATGGCAGGAGTATTTGCAGCAAGAAAGTGGCAAACACTGTAAACCAGTGCTTTTCCCCTGCCAAAGAGCTGGTTGTTAAAGGTATACCAGCAGATTTCTGCCAGTAACCTTCTAGGTGTTGAGTGCAAAAAGACACTTTCCAGACTTTTCTTACTTAACTTCATCTTCAGTGGACACAATTGGTCATTCTCTCCTTTCTGAGAGTTTCTGCATGTCTGGTTTCCTAACCATCTTTCCTTCAATTTTTCCTCCCACTTCTCTGGTAGCCTATCGGGTTAGTCTTTTCTGTAAGCTTTTATTTAACTCATCTTTCAACTACAGGTGTGTTCTGGCATTCTGTCTCCTTTCTCTGTATAAACTTCATAGAGGACATCTTGTATTCTTATAGTTTCAACAGTTCTGAAAACTATTCCTATCCCTTCCCTATCTCTCACATTCTGTACCAACTCAGTGTCAAGTGTCAAGTCCTGCTGATTTTATCCCTTAGATAGCTGGCAAATTCCACTTCTCTCCATCTTCATTGCCAATACATGATCCAAGCCACTATCACCACCTGCATGGATGACTCTATGGCGTCCTCACTGCTCTCTGTGTGGTTACTAATGTCAACTCAGCTATTCTCTGCATTTAGGCCACAGTGAATTTTTCAAAATACAAAACAGATGAATGTCTCTCTTCTTATCCCAACCTACTTTAAACCATTCAGTGACTTTCTGTTGCTCTTAGAATAAGATCCAAGTCCTTAGCACAAACAGGAAAGCCCTACATGTTATGGTTCTGTCCTCCAGTGTCAGCTCCAATCTTACAGTCTGGCCACCACTGGCTTCCCGCAGATTTATACACATACTATTCCCTCCATTTGGAAACCCTCTCCCTTTCAACTCTTATTCATCCTAGCCTCAGCTCAAAAGTTACTTTCAAGGATGAATTCCCTTGAACCTTCAAATTAGGTGGGGTTACCCCATTAGATGTCCTCAGAGTACCATACAGCTTTTCTTCACAGCACTTAACCTAGTTGTAACTATTTAGCTGTTTGTGTTCCTTGCTAGAGCATAAGCTCAAGGACTATGTTTTGTCTATACTTATATTCCCAGTACCTAGGTCAAATGTTTTCAATGAAAGAAACAGGCCTTTTGGATCTGTCCCTAAAGTCAGTCCCTTTTCTGAATTTCTGATCCACAGATCTAATTATCTGCTGGAGATTTCACCCAATTGTTCAGTTCCACATCTTGGCGTCAACTCTGATTCTCACATTTTCCTCACCTCCTGGGGCCTTATCCAGTCACAAATCTGATCAGATACATCTCCTAGTACATCCACTATCTGAGCCAAACAGCATGTGCCTCCTGTTGGAAGAACAGAACCAACCTAGGAGGATGTCTTGCTACTTCCCGGCCTATGAGAATCTCTTCAGGACCAACAATGTGATTTACTAAAGAATAAATTGCAAAGGTGAAAAGAGACATCAATGGTAACACTATACATTAAAAGACACTTAGCTATATTAATCAATTACTGTTGTGTGAGATTTTATTTAGATTCTGATTTAAATTTTAAGAAAATTATGACCATAAGACAATCATAAATTTTAAATGATATAAGGAACTATTGATTTTTGAGATGTGATATTAAAACATTTTTAGAGATGCACAGTGAAATATTTACTGATGAAATATGATGTCTGGGATCAGTTTCAAAATAATACAGAGAAGGAAGGAAGTGGGAGAAGGTATAGATAAAGCAAAGTTGTCTATAAATTGATTGTTGTAGTTGGGTGGTGGGTACACTGGGGTTCATTATACTATTCTTTTACATGTTCGAAAATTTCCCTTTAAAAGGTTTTTAAAAAATGTCCAGAATGTGACCTTTTCTATTTTCATTACCCCCAACCTTGTCCAAGCCTTTGTCATCTCTCCCCTGGACTGCACTAGCCTCCTGATTCCGCCCACCCCACCCTTGCCTTGTCCTGCCTTTTCTTCACTACACTACAGTGAGTGACCCTTTAGACACAATTTCTTCTCTGTGTAAAGCCTGCATCAGCTTCTCATCTTACTGGGACCTTGCAGTACATCTCTCTGTCCTTACCTCCCAACATTCAGTCCGTTGGATAGAAGCACTCTCTGACAAGGTTGAAGATGCCCTGGTTGTATCGTGGGTGTCTCTCCTGGCTAACCACCTCCATCCCAAGCCCCAAACTCTTGAGGACAACCCACACTCATCTGTGGTTTCTTCCCACTGGGAAGTCCAGGCTGTCGGCCCCTGCTCAGTACCTTTATCTACTTTGGTTCTGAGCCTCCAAGAGCCCAGGGTTTTGTCTTGCGACTATCTACTGTCTCATCAATCTCCTTCACTGAAGTTTCACAAAGGTGCAGATTCCTCCTAGCTCTGCAACCCTAGCCTTGATAAAATGCCTTACTTAGAAAATTAAGCGTATTTGAATAAATGAATTAAAGCTTTATGTAAGCATTAGTATCATGTAAGTTGCTTTCAATCTGTATAGACCAAAGTTTCTTTTAACAGGAGTAACATAACTTTATATGTCATTTATAACTTTTAAATTTTTGAAGAATGTGCCTGACTTCTTAGCAAAAGTCTAAATAAACAGAATTATTTGATGTCTTCAAAGTCAAGAATGAAATAATAAAAAATGTAATCACATTTTTTTTTATCAGTTCTTCCATTAGTAAATTTGGAGTGTTTAGATTTAAAAATTGCACCCCAAGTCAACTCACCTGTTCACTGATCATCTTGCTTGAAGAATCGGGGTCAAAGGGTGCATACTGGGGGGAGGGGAAGAGGTCTAAGGGGGCTCCTCCCTTCAGAAGGGAGATCAACAGATGGCCAGGATTTGGGAAGGGCAAGGTGAAGAGTTCTCAAGTATGGAGGAAATAGAAGTGAAGGAAATATGGCCTCTGCAACGAGGAACTGACGGAGGCAGAGGGAGTCAAAGTAAATCAATCAACAGTTGATGAGAAAATAGGAAAGTGAGGGATGAAAATATCTGAGGAAATAAAAATATGTACAAACAGGATTGCCTCGCATATTTTATGTTTTTAATAGTTACTTTCTCAATTGTTACAAGTTCTTTCATTATTAGATCTGTTGCTATGATAGTGAACTTAGCGGATAGCAATTACTACCTTTTTTTGGGAACTGGTTTGGATTGCTCTTTCATTTTACAAAACTGACGCTACCTGCCAGCCATTAGGACGACTGGAAACTTGAGTTCTTTTCCCTGTGTCAGTGATGCTGAACTGTCTCTTCCTTTCCCATTACCAGTGGTCACCTTGTAACTAACTGCATGCATCTAAAGATTAGGACACAGTCTGTGATGAATCCGATCTTTTTTCTTTATGTGAAAAATCACTAGTTTCTAATAGTGTTATTTCCACTTTATCTTCTTAAAAGTACACAAACTCTTCAGAATTAATATTACAGGGCAATTTAGCAATTTCCCAAGACATAAGAGAAACCAAGTGCCCTAAGTAGTGAGGTCTAAGTAAATTAGTGGTGAGTCTGGGGAGGGGAGACTAACATGCCTCCTCCGTTAAGCTGGCTCCACCGCTGTCACCGTCATCACCACAATCCTACAAAGCTGCATTACTTTGTCATGTCTCTCACTCTCTGTTCAGTTTATATTAAGGGGTTTTGCCTTAGGCATGCAGAAGGAACAAAAACATAGAGGCAGGCAATCCTGCATTGGAATGCTGGCTCTGCCTGCCTGTGGTATCTTCTCAGTCGCCATTAGGTATGGACAATGAAGTCTACTTCCCAGGGTTGTTTGGGGAAGGACTGAATGACAACGGCCCATATAAAGGACGTCACCAAATATCTGGTACTCAGTAAGTGTAACTTGTTTCCTCCGGATGAGTGGAGCAGAATGCTTCCAGTACTCTGATCGATGATAAGCACTAACTCGTAGGAACATGTTAACCGCTGTTTTTTTTTTTTCCAATATCATATTCCATTTGAGTCCTAAGTACATAAGTAGATACCATGGAATGCAACAAGAAATAGAAACATACTGAATGGATAATATGTGAAACAATGCTGTGACTCACACAGATGAAATAACTGCTTGGCTGCACAAAAGAATTAACATTAAAACATTTAAAAAGAGACTTTACATAGGAATAAGCTATTTTAATCGAGCAAAAACAAATTTATAGTCATTGTTTCTAAAAATAAAATTAGACTTTCCAACCCTTAACATCTGCATTTAATAATATCTTCTAACCAAAATACAGATGCTAAAACAGCAAATTACAATGTATCTTGTACAGCATACAGTATGTTCACTGCTTACACTTACTTGAATTCTAGTTGGTCATTATGTACTCAATGTATACTTAAACATCACTCATAATAAAATTTTCACAATTAACAAAAAGTGTGACAAGGCTGTCTTAAAACGGCTCTGCTATAAATTGTATAGAATATACAGAATTACAAAGTCAAGTATTTTTTTTATCAAAATATACACCCCTCCCTGAAACTAACACAAGCTATCAACATTTTAAACGAATGATACAATTATAGAAAATATTTGCAAAATTATTTTTTCATGTATAAATATTCTGCCATATTTACTTTGGTCTAGAATTATCAGCATACAAGTCCACTTAAAAAATGTCCACATGTAAGGGCTGGGAGACATCACTACATGTAATAATTTTATATCTGAAATTACCTCAAATCAAAATGACTAAAATACACAGTAATTCTCTTTGATTCATAATCCTAATTGAGATAAACAAATTAGTAGATCACAGGATTGCTTAGTCAAGATCTTAGTTATCAATTCAAAAATGGTCTTCGTAAGCCCTTTGTGACTATCTCTTTAACAAAACCCAAATGAATAGTGCAGGTATACATATATACAATGTATAAAATAAAGTTGAATTTGCTTGCATGTCCCCATTTTCCTCTATTATATAATACTGTATGTAAGTAAAAGCAGATGAACAAAAAGATAAATGCAGATACATACTGGGGTTATTTAACAGCAAAGTACTACAGTATAAAAAGGTCAGCTTTGATCAAGTCCTTTTCTGAGCATTTAAATGCTTTCTTGCCCACCCAAATTCCTATTAAGTCTTCTTTATGGAGACATCGCCACACTTGGAGAGAGAAACTGGAGTCCTTTGAGCTACTTCTTCGTAACGATAACCTAGCAACTGTGGATAACCTTGGGTTTCCATCTATCAAATCTCATAAATATTAATGACGGTAGGTCACTCTTAAACTGGTTCCGGATTCTGCTCATACCAGTGATCAAAGAGTAGGAATGTTTTCTCTCTCCCGCCTATTCTGACACTTTAAAAAGAACCATGAGTTCCCAGGAACCTAGTTCATGTGGCAGAATATCTTACAGGACAATTAGACTCTGAGGGAAATGTTGACGGTGTGGGTCAGTGTAAAAGAACATTAAAAGACTTAAGTGGGTTTTAGCAAGGGGGCTAGATGTCTGCAAACATGAAGACAAGGCTTTGTGGATATGTTTCTGAGCCCAAAAAGTAAAGGCTAGAGCCTTGTCATTCCACATGCTATGTCCCCACCCCCCAAAAACAAAGCAAGGAATATCATCATTCCTTTTGCCCACTCAAATCATTAAAAGGCAGGTTTGGGGTGCTTCTATGGTCCTCTTCTTTTGTATTAGTATGTACTTGTGGGCTGCATCATCTCCAAGAAGGTCAATAATTAAAGGGATTAGGCTTTCTCTCACTTTCAGGTACCTTGGAATTTACCTCTATGTGCATGCCTTAACACTAAATTTCCTGGATACTCCTTTAGTGGAATGGGAGGAGTTAGGTTTTACTTGAATCCTAGACTGGTTAAGTCTGTCTGAATTAGACCTCCACATCCACAGCCTTGGGATGAATGGAAGGAAGACTGCAGGGAGCTTCAGATGAATTTGACCTGTCTTCATTTTCTAAGGTGAGGTCATTACAAAGTAGTATACACAGAGGAAATCACAGGTAAATTCTGGGAAGGCTTTCCCCCACAGGTAAGGCATGACCTAGGTTTTTCTGTGACTTGAGTAGACCAGTTCTAACAACAACTCAGCCATAACTTCAAGAGAACAGCATTCCATCTACAAGGGTACACATGCTCTTAAGTCATATCCGAAATGTTTTCTACTGATTTTTACATCAGTCCTCTTTATTTGCAGATCTATTGCTCATCATTAAAATTCTCTACAGGGGAAATGGACAGTTAAAGTTATAGTGATTTATATATGTATTTTACAAGGTCTGTGTTGCAGAAAAGTAGTTCTAGATAACGCATGGATATCCTACTTAGTTTACTCATTTCACACATATTTTCAGCTATATTAAGTATTTCATATGTATCCATTAATTGAAACAATTTTAATAGTGCAGAGTTGGATGGGAATAATGACTATCATAGCTCATTTACCTTTTAACATATTTATGAAGATGACATTTTCATGATATCTGACCCTTATTTTCTCCAGTGACTAAAGACAGTTCAGCAGCCAGTTCCTATGAGCACTTACTAGAAAGTTTAAAGTTAGACAAAAATGAAACTTTTTTTACTGGCAGAAATACCACAGCTAACAACTTCATAAACTTTCACAAGATACTTGGGATGTTGGAAGATTCAGCTATTTTGTTTTTGTGCACTTTACAGGAAATTAATGCTAAAACCCCAAAGTAGATATTAGGATTTTTTCTGGAATTTTCACAAATGAAATTTTCTTTTTATATTTCACTCCTTCATGACTTAATGTGAACAAAACTAAACTAAAAACAGAAGAAAACTAAAAAACAACAAAAATCCATAACCAAACCCACCCACTTATATTTTTGAAGATTTTTCTAAGTCTTGCCATTCAATGCACATTTTCAACAATGGTTTGTACATTATCCTTTTGGTCATTGTCTTCTGAATCAACGAAATGTGGATTCTCCAGGGGACTCGAGTTTTCGTGGCACATTTCACCTTCTGTTTTCTCCCGCTGACTTGGGCTTTTGAATAAGTGTTTCTTCTGGTGCATTCCAAGGGCAGCAGCTGTTTTGCAAATTTTGGGGCACTGGAAGCAGGCGTAACCCTTCCCATTATGCTCCCGAATATGTCTCTGCTCATGATTCCTTTTTGTGGAGAGATATAAAAAACTCTGAAAGCAGAACTGACAGTGGTAACGCTTTTCACCAGTGTGGATTCTCTCGTGGATTTTGAGGGTCTCATTCAAGGTGAACGCCTTGTTGCAATACTGACAGATGAACTCCTTCACACCCAGGTGGATGCGTTCGTGTTTCTGTAAGTTTCCTTGCACAGAAAAGCACCGCCCGCAGGTCTTGCACTGGTATGGCTTCTCGCCAGTGTGGCACCTCATGTGCATCTTGAGCGTGGAGGGGCTCTGGAACTGCTTGGCGCAGAGCTCACACGCATACGGCCTGGCAGTGAGATGCCGGTGGGGCCTCCCTTGGCTCCCAGCCCCTGAGGCCTTGTCTCCATCGCACAGTTCACACTGCAACTTGGGCATCTCTTTGTTTTCTTCTTCCTCAAAGGCCTTCTCCTGAGGAGCCTTCCCCACAGCGCAGTCCAGTTCTGCTGGGTATTTACACTTATTGCCCGCCGGGCTCTTGTTTTCATGTTCTTTCCTCCAGTTGGCTTTCCTCATTTTTCTCAACTGTCTGGATTTCTTCTTGGGTTTGTAGTTGTAATAAGGGCGCCAGGGTTTGTCACTGGAATCATGGTCACTTGCCTCATCGAACATTTCGCTCATCTCCACACATTCAGATTGGCAGAGCCCGAGAGGGCTGTCTCTCTGGGTCTCCAGGTCGCTCTCTTGTGGCAAAGTCTCCTCCTGCACTTGATACTTGGGTCTCCTCCCTCTCTTATAGAACAATTTAGAGCCCAGGATGTGCCTTTTCACAATGGCTTCATTCCCGATCTTCACGGTTATTTGGCAAAGAGGTGCGACGTTGCTATTTGTGGAGGTTCCAGGCAGAGCCGGCTTTGCGATGTAGGTTTCAATTTTACTAGTTTCTTTAACGTTACTTGTACTTTTGCTCAATGACCCTCCAGGATCAGCAACGGATTTCGACTCCTCTGGTGTCTCGCCCCTGTTACTTGGTGTAGTTTTCTTTTTCTCCTTAATGCCTTTGGGTCTGCTCACTACTCGACCCACTTTGTCTGGCTCAGGTTTGCTGTCATCTTTCAGGGGTGGACTGACCGTGGGCTCTGCGGGGGTTCTGCGGTTGCTGCTGGTCATGGCGGCGACAGTATTGCTGTGCATTATCACTGATGAAAACTGGCTACTGTGCACGATGACTGAGGGTGCTGAGCCACTGTAGCTGATCACAGAGGCAGAGTTCTCACTGCTGTTACCCAAAGACAAAGCAGGTACATCTCCTGCTGGTAGGTCAGAACTGACAGCATTTTCAGTGGAAGCAACGGACACCTCAGTTGAATAAAAGTTATTGTCAAGATCCATTTTCAGTGTCTCCTCTCCCCACTTGGTACCCTCTGTGTTTGGTACATTGGCAGGAGTGGGTATGTCCTGACAGGCGGATGTTTCCAATGGGATGGCTGGACCGTTGGTCAGTGCACTCACACTGTCTTGGAAATTCAGTGTTGGTAACTCAGAGCTGCGGGGAGTCTGAATAACATAGGTACCATGTGCAGACTCACTCATCTGACTGTTTTCTCGAGCACTTTCATAAGAAGAATTTCGATAGCTCTTATAAGGAGCCCTCTTGCATTTCATTGGCAGGAGCCTATACAGTTTATATGGATAGACACTAGGCTTCAAGCCTCCATTTGCTGTTTTTTTACTGATGGAAAGTCTATGATCTATGGCATGGAAAGACTTCTGATGGTTTTTGAGTATATAGTAGGTCATGAAAGTTTCAAGGCAGAAAATGCACTGATACCGCCTTTCTCCCGTATGCCAAATCTCATGTCTTGTCCTGTACTCAGCCAACGCAAATACTTTGTTGCAGTAATGGCAAGGATATGTTCTTCTCCACGAGTGGACATTTGCATGTCTTCGGAGGCTGGATAAAGTCACATAACTACGTTTGCATACGACGCAACTGTAGAGCATTTGCCCGTTAACAAATTTAACCATGTGGTCTGTTTCTGGCAAGGTGTTTCCAGGACTAGAAAACTCACCAATTCTATTTTCAGGTAATAAAGACTCTGGACCGGTGAATGAACCTCCATTCTGTCCAATGGTAGGATAGTTTTCCAAAAAGCGCTGATTTCCCCCAGGAATGGGCATGTGGCTTGACCTCATACAGATCTGCTCATGACGATCCAACCTGTTCAGGGTGCTGAATTGTTTGTTGCAGTATTTGCACACCAAGGGCTCCTGGGTCGGCTTGTGAAGCTGCATGTGAGCATTGAGCAAAGCACTGCTGTCAAAGGATTTAGAACAACAGCTACAGTTGTAAACGAGAGGAGGAACCTCCACCGCTGGTGGCCCGGGAGAGTCAGAGGACTTATTTTCCTCTTCCCTGGGAAGATGGACCTCTCCTTCATTGTTGGGAGTTTTGGAACAAGAAAGGTCTGTAGCTGGCTCGGGACTTTTCTCTCGATTAGTCTCTAAGGTGGTTACTGGAGGAGGTGGTATATTTTCTGCACTTGAATCAGAATTCTGGGCAACGGAGAGTGTCTTTGGCTTTCGGCATGTTTTCGCTTTTGCTGCGAGAGTTTCACAATTTTCTTTCCCTGTTTTAGCAGGCGGACTGCTGTCATGCTCACGCGCTGGCTGACTTCTGTAAGCCTCGGTCACTGAAGAGACAGCATAGGAGTGCTCTGCGAGGGTCCGGACGGGCTCCGCCTCGTGGCAGACGTCTGTCCGCTCTAGGCAGAGGTTCGAGGTTCTCATGGAGTCAGAGACCTTTTTGAAACTTGCCCTCAAGTCCAGCGGAGAAAACATGTTATTACTGTTTTCCGTTTCAATGATGGAAAATGCATTTGTGATCCTTGGCCCATTAGTTATGGCTGGTTCTTCATGCCTTTTTTCATTTTTTTCTTCTTTGACCACTCCCTTTTCAGTAATGCAGAACACATAGGGACCTGGGGAATTGGAGAAGTTGCGATCGGTGAGATCTTCCAAGAAGGATATTCCCAGCTTCTTTCCTGCAGCTGCAAGATCAGTGACCGTTTCCTGTCTCTTGACGACAACTGTGGAGCTGTAGATATAATTAAGGATTTCTGTAAACACTTCAGCTTTGAGATCATCCAGCTCCAGGACATGGCTGGAAATACAGATTGTATGGCTCCAAAAGATATTTTTGAAATACAGGCTTGAAGCAGCCAGGACATTACTGTGGGCTTTAAATTTGGTGTCTTCCACAATGATAGTGACATCGCATAAAATGCCCCTAATGCGCTGCTCATTCAAGATGGAGAGCACTGTGTCGCTGTGAAAGTCGTCCTTGAGGTCCCTGGAAAGGGACATGACTGTCATCTGAAACAAAAGGAGAGAAATGGTCAGATACTTTTCTACATGTAGCTTCTTTGTTAGTAGGCCATTTTTAATTTCTTTGAAAAACTTTTCTTTTGTATGAAAAAACAGGTTATTAAAAAAGATTTATTTGTGCATACAAGAACTGGGGTGCAGGTCAGTGGTGTGGGGCGTGGGATGAGAGGATTCACCAGAAACAGAGTGGGGAGCAGAACAGGTGGATTTACTGAAATATACCGTGAAGGGGAGCAGGAGAGGTCTGCTGCGCCATATGTGGGTTAGCTCCCTGGCTGGTGATCTTTAGGTCCTCGTGGTGATAGTGCTGAGACTTAACCGTTTTGCCACCAGGGAGGCCCCCTGAAAATACGGGTTTTTATCTCACTCTGTGGTTACTCCCAAGACTTGAAGATAACATTACAAGCTAAATCATTATTTCACGCCAGTTTGCTTCTCAAGCCAGTGCTAATAATTGTTATAGTTGGAAATCCTCCCAGAACTCTTAGTTCTTCTTTTTCCAATGTTGTAGTTATATATGTGGGTTGGAATTTGCAGGGAGGAAGGTCTGCCTTCTCCCAAATGTAAAGGGTCTCACCATCACTCAAGGCTGCTGCACCGAACTCTGAGAGTTGGGCAATGCCAAGATCCTGCCACCAGTCTCCTTCCTATTGTCAACATAGCCCTGAGGATCTGATCCAAACACCATTCAAGAGACAGGAAAGCTATTTAAAAAGGTTTTCCCTAAGTAAGCAGTGCCTATTTGTAAAGGCATTGTTTGCTCAGAGAAACAGATGGAACTGGAGTAGCCTAGGGCATGGCCGAGAGGCCTCTTCAGGGAGTCTCATCCTGCATGACCAGTCCCACCACAAGGGGTGCCCTGCTCTCTGGGCTGGGGGCCCTTTTGTGGACCCATCTCATTCTTCCTGAATTCCCCTTCACTCTGGCCCAAGACAACTAGGGTTTTCAAGAACACTGAAGTAACGAAGGCAAACAAAAAGGAAATAAAACACGAAGGAAAGGATGTTTCTGAGTTTACAATACTGAGTCCTGTCAGATTTCTAAGTTAGCACAATTTAAAGGTGGCTCTTATTTTGGTCTGAGGATCTTATCTTGTTCTTCTCAGAGCCCATTCTTGCTATTCTCTCTCTATATGTAGAATATTTACAGAGGCCAGAGCATATGTCCTGGGGATGGCCAGAGCACGCCAATTTATAGTCTAGGGAGGGACAGTCAAAAGCAGCAGCTTTCATATTTATCCTCAATCAGAAATACATGATACATAGTGATAAAAGATACAAATGAAATTAAAATTTACCCTTAGTATGTATTATGCATTCTGTACTTCTATGTTTCATTTAAAAAATGCTAGCAGCAAGTCAAGCTACTTTCATTGTATAATAGATCACACCTGCAGTTATAAAAAAAAAAACCCAAAACACAACCCTCTTGTCAAAAGACACATTAACCAGCTATTCATCCATTCTTTCTATCCCTTAGCAAGTGACATCCAGAATGTCTTATAGCTTGACGATATTACTTGAACTCCCAGTGACAATATGTTTTCCTTTACCTAAGGAGTCAGATTATAAACCCCAATTACTGCTGTGGGATTCTGATTCTTTAAGAAAGTTCAGTGAGTATCTTCCTAGCTCTAGGGCATACTGTTTAACTCATGGCATTTATTTATCTGGAAAGACCAAATATTCACACAAAGAACCTATTTTTACCTTTTTGTAATGCTACTCTAAGCTGTGTTCATTATGCTATTTAGCATCCTTTATATAAGAATCCATTTGATGAATTCTTTTATCCCATTCAGCCATTAGAAAAGAGCATTTCTCCTAAAAATTCTTCAATTCAGATAAGAACAACACACTCACCATGTTTCTTTTAATTTTTGAGAGATAGGCTTTGAAATAACTTTTATCACTTGTTGCCACTGTTAGCCTAAGTTACAGGTTCGACTATTGTCTCACTTTTTTAACCTCAGTCCTATTCTTTTTACCTGCTTATAATTGTACTTCCACATTTTTTGCTAGAAGTGTGGAATAAATTTTTTTTCTAAAGTATGCAATTAGATGAAATGGAATCTTCATGGAGGCCTCTTGCCTGTGAAGGGCGAATGGGACAACCTGAACATACCACAAGAGCCTGTTCTCCACTGGGTCCAACATCAGTAACATACTTTGTGGATTCTTTTGGATTTCCTAGAAGACTCTCTGTTCTGGGCTCCAGTAGGATCCACTTTCTCTCATGGTCTATTATATTCTTTTTCTGTTTGGCTTCTTTGAAGCCCATATATTATTTCAATTCTTTATCTGGTCTCACTGGATAGTCTCAGATCTGGCAAAACACATGCTATCTGGTTCCAAAGAGATGGCTTCCATCTTGGCTTAGTTCTTTGCTGGGGTCACCTATTTTGTCCTTCCACCTCAAAATGGCAGCTTCTTCCAAAAACACTCCACTTCACAGTACTCTGGCTCTCTGTCTAGGATCTATCTCCAACTGGGAATAAAGTACTTCACATTAAGTAATACATTCTTTAGGGCTCAGATTAAAGCCCTTCTTCTGTAGGGTCCTCTGATTCTTCTCTTACATTTTTCAGTTAGGATATTTAGACAAAGACTGTTAACACTTAATAATTAATATTTTGGTCTTAGTAAAGAGTAACATATAAAATAGGAAATACTGCAATTGTGAGAAAACATCCAAATAACATTTTAAATGACTTTGAAAATTCTAGGTACGATATCTTTCCAGGGACTATCTACCCTTGCGTGGCAGAAATCTTTTAAGAATCATAGTTACTAAGTTTCACCTTGATATGTCTTCTAGGTACTCACACAAAAAGCTGCATTCTCATATCGATTTTCCTCCAGCAAATATGTCACCACATTAGAAGCCAGAGTTACCAAGAAGAGTCACTGCTCTCAAGTAGCTCAGTCTCAGAGAAGAAAGAAAACTATCAATAATGGGACTCCATGAAGGTAGGCCTTACACTAAAGGTACATACACACGTCAGAAGGAGAAGTGACAATTTACAGGGACACCGGAATGCTTGACATTGATGAATAATTAAAACAGAAGTATGAAGGGCATTCGAAAAAAGGTACACCTGGAGCAAAACAAACCAAAAATGCTAAAAGGCTATACTGTAGGGCCTCCCTGGTGGTACAATGAGTTAAGTCTCAGCACTATGAAGCTATCCTCAGTCACTGAAGCATGAATTTGATCCCTGGCCAGGGAGCGTCCCACATGGCACAGCAGACCTCTCCTATTTCGCAGGCTGCTCCCCCCAGCAGTGTATTTCAGTAGATCTGCCTGTTCTGCTCCCCGCTCTCTCTGATTAATCCTTTCACCACCCCACACCTCTGGCCTACAACCCAGGTCTTTTATGCATAAATAAATAAATCTTTTATAAAAAGGGGTATACTAGGGGCCTCCTTGGTGGTGCGGCGGTTAAGTGCTGCGCTGTGGAGCTGTCAGCAGCGGCAACGCGAGTTCGACACCCAGCCAGGGAGAATCCCACATGGCGCGGCAGACCTCTCCTGCCTTGCCCGCTGCTCCTTTCAGCAGTGTATTTCTGATCTGCCTGTTCTGCTCCCCACTCTGTCTCTGGTGAACCCTCTCGCTGCCCTACGCCTCTGGCCTGTACCCCAGCTTGTATGCATAAATAAATAAATCTTTAAAAAAAAAAAAAGGGGTATACTATAGTCGGGTTCTGTGTGGAGCCAGAAGAGAAGCACGCTCTGTCTTGGTATCCTCAGCTGTGCAGGCACATGACAAGTCTTGGCACTACCTGCTGAATGAGGTAGGCTAGGAAAGGAGAAGTCAGACCACAACACAAAGGACTCTAAAGGACTCCCCACAGTAAATTTTATACTGCAGGTAAGAGGGAACCACTGAGAGTCATAATCAGATTTGAATTTAAAAATTACTCAGGCTGCAGTGTGCTGGAAGCATCAGAGAGGGGCAAGCTGGCTGCAGGAGACCAACTGGGTAGGCTGTGGTCACGGGCGAGGGGAGAAGCAGCTCCCCTCCCAGACGAGGTGAGAGCCTGGGAAAAGATGCCCTACCCCCTGGAGAGAAAGTGGGATGGGAGGGTAGCAATGGAATCTGAACTGCAAATTTATTGGTATTCCTGTCACCAATATTCATACGCTAAGTTTATGGCATTAGGCTAAATGCTATAGGAAGACAAAAGTTCTTTCCTCCTTGAACAAATGCTTTACTAAATACTGACTATATGCTTTTGGGACAAAAGTCCCCAAATCTGGCTATGCATTACAATTACCAGGGGACTTTCAAACAGTACAGATTTACAGATACCCCCTGAGGTTCTGATTTAGAACAGTTGACGTGTGACCCTGGAATCCATGTGTATTTTTATACTTCTATTTATTTAGGAATGGATTCATTCCTTATTCCATTTTTCAAGTCTAATACTAAAATACTAAAACCACTGCTATAAGAGAAATGAATGATTCTGCCCCAAAGGCTTATGGTGTCACAGGGAAACAAGAGATGATTATGAAATGCTGCAAGGCAAAGCACCCAGAGGCTGCACGGGGTGGGGCACACTGGAAGAAGGCTGTGGGCATTTGGAGCGTGGCTCAGGAATGGGCATGCAGGAAGGCAGAGGAAGAGGCTGGCAAGGCCACACGGGAGCAAGTGACATTTACTGGTCTGGACAGGTAGACCTAGCTCTGCAGACATGGGCAAAGGAAGAAAAGGGACTGTCAGAAAGAGGCACAGAGTAAGTTTCTGCCTTCAGTTTATCATGGAGGAGTTCATGTAACGTTTGAAACAAGGCTCCACATCTGCAAATGCAAATTGGAAAAGCAGTGGAAGTTGTAGAAGAGGCAATATCAGGTCTTGAGATGCCTGCACCCACCTCTCCCACCTGGTTTTGTCATAAACAGTCTCCAGGCAGGCCATAATCACCTCAGGACTCCAAAAAGTGCCACAGCTTCTGCAGCCATATACTGCATTTCCAAAGTGCAACAAAGAAACAAGTTCTAAGTCTGTAGTTCAGACGGAACCCCTGTTTGGGGCAACTCTAGTCCCCCAAGCGTGGTTTAATCCATGTGTTTTTTAGAACCATGTTTTTGAAAAACATGAGCTGATGGTGAAAAGCAGTCAGATAACTAGAAATTAATATATCTTTTCATGAAAAATCGGAAGACCAGTCAACACGGGTTGCTGGCTGCCTGGCAGGAAGGACGGGTATTGCGTAGCTGTGTCCCTGGGTCCCGTGACCTACATGCACGGCCGCCTGCCCAAGCACTCGCCAGTCACCAGGCGACGGCTCTCAGCAACGTGACCCACCAGGCGCCTTTAGCCAGTCTGGTTTGTGCAACTAACAAGAACAGTAAGTCAAATAACCTTGGACCCACAGGTGTTAGCAGACATATATACTTCAAGGGTATTTCTCAAATTAAAATTAAAAAATGTGTGTTTGCCTGGGGGTTGTGGGGGGGGAGGAGTTATTCTCTCCAAAAGCAGCATCCTTTGACATAAAAAGATAAAAGGCTCTCCTTCACGATATTTCTTTACAGAGTTACTAAAACAGAAGCCTTAGGAGCTCCTGCCAGTGAAAAGTCCACAAGGGATTTCAGAAAAAGAAATATAAAATGAAAAGGAGATTTAATTTACATGTAACTTTCTAAAATGTTTTCTAAAAAGCAAATTTCATGTGATAAATTCACTATTCTCAGTAGTACTGCCAAGAGAAAAAAAGCTGAAAATGTTATAGCTGCAAAATATAGATAGGTAAACTCATATTTTTGAAAAAGTAAATAATTTACTAGTAATTTTAAAAAGTAAAAAGATAACTGTGGTCATCTAACTTATGACTGTTTTCTTGAGTTTGCAATTTAGCCATAATAGCTTTTATCATATACCTTATGAATAAATATCAGATGTACATATCTACAAGTCTGTACACTAAATGGATGGATAATGTAAATATATCTTATAAGGACATAAAATAAAGGTAAACATATAATTAGTCCAAACAGGACGCTGGACATAGAAAGAGGTACAACCTAATAACTATGTCAAACAGGTGCACATTGGAACTATACCCCAGGAAATAAGGACGAATGGTCATCGCCCCCCTCTCTCTTTCTACAGATGTATAACAAAACACAAACCTTTATAAGTTAAATATGAAATTCTATATTATAATGTATGCATGTGTATATTTACACAGGGTATACATTATAAGTATGTAAAATGATTTTAAGAATTTTATGAATATATGATTAAAATACCTTATATAAATGTCACTTGTTAATTAGCAAGGAATCATCTGCTGCTTTTGTCTTCTGACATACTCCAACTTTACACAATATATAAACATCCGATGCAAAGATGAGCACTTAAGATACTCTTGATGATTAAAATGACTTTTCTTCACCTGCTTTAGAATTAACCAGCTTTAATAAAATAAACATACGCTCATGGTAAAATATTCAAACAGTGTAACAAGGCATAAAGTTGAAGACCCCTTTTGCACCTCAGCCTCCCTACTTCCACTTCAACACACCCCAGTACACACACTCCTAATGTTGGGGACCGCTTCTTTTAACTTTGGAAGATTTCTACATGCCATCTGAATAAAGCTTTAGGAGAAAATTGCATTTTCTCTTGAGGTTCTCTTTAGAACCTCTTAGCCCCTGGCTCCTCTGTCCTGCAATTCCTCATACTTACACACTCAGGAGACAATGCACACAGGCAGCCTCCTCCTCAGGAATTTCTAGTTTTTGGTCCCCACCTTTATTAGAGCATGTAATATTATGCCTTTGTTCACATTCACATTTCCTCTCTGTTTCCTGAGTGCAGGGACAATCCAAATCATCTCTTGTGGAGTACAGTGCATAGCTGATGATCCTGACAGTGGGGAGAGGCCTTGGTGCCTCGGATAGTGACTAGCAAATAGCTTCATTTACAGATTGTGCTTTCGAAAGGTTCCTGATTTAAAGCTTCAAAACTTAAACCTAACTGAACTCAAATTCCACTCTGGATAGAGCAAATTTACTAAGAAAATACAAATTAATTCCAGTCCATTTTTCCCTTACCTTCTAATCTGGCTGTTCTCAAAGTGTGCTTCATGGATCTCTGGGTATCTCAGCAGGATTATAAGGTCAAAACTATTTTCATAATAACACTGATATGCCATCTGTCTTTTTCACTATGCTGACATGTGCAGTAATGGAGTAAAAGCAATGGTGATCAAAACTGCTGCTACCTATGTGGGTATCAAGCCAGTGACACTCAGATGAAAGAGTCAAGTTGATTAACTGATTAACTTTATTAAGTATTGACCCTTGAAGGTACATTTTTTTACTGGTCTGTGTAAGATGGGAGGTACACACAAAACACTGCTGGTGTACACAGAAAAACTGTCAAAAGCCTTGGGTAAAGCCCTGGGCGGGTGTTTGAGGTTTGAGTTAAACTAGCCAATTTTTCTTTCATGGAAGACCATTTTACCTGACAGAATGACAGCTAGAAAAACTATGGTTATTCAGAAGTAGTATCTGGTCAAACATTTTCTTGAAAATGAACTTAAAACAGGCTGTCATTCTGCTGTCAGTAATAAAATTTAAGGCAAAAATTAAAATTTTGGAAAACTTTTATCTTCTACCAGGAACATAAAACTTCTCAATATCTAATTTTTCCTATAAGGGTGGTGGTGATGTTAATAAAAGTAATTTTTTTGACACTGAACAATGAATTTAGAAGATATACATAGCTCAGTGACTCTACATATTCCAAGTGAGCACTACTTGTTGTTATAAAAAAAATTATACATGGGCTAAAAGGAACAGGGAGACCAGTGGATTTAAATGTAACAAAATACAGAAACTTCTCCATTCAGTTTTGGATTCCATGTTGCAACTGACCTTTAAGCAACTATAATTTGTTAAGTTTTGGTGTAGTATTAAAGAATATCCACTATTAACTGAAAAAAGCTATTTTTTTAAAAAAAGTCTCCCTTTTCCAACTGCTGATTTGTGTATGGTTGATTTTCTTTACATACTTCAAGTAAAAGAACACATTACAACTGAATCTGGGGCAGATATGAAAACACAGCTTTACTTTAGGCCAAATATTAAATACCAAAATGTAAAACTATTCCCTTCTTTTGACTCTATTTCTTGCTTTAAAAATGTTATTTTTAAAACAAAATGTTATTTTATCATGCAACTGAGTTTATCATATTTATTTTTCATGATTAATAGTTTTTTAAATTCTCATTTTAAATTTTGAATATGGTCAACATGGATAGATATAACTCAGATAACCAAAAGCTTTTGGGTCTTTGATGATTTGTAAGAGTGTAAGGGGTACCTGGGACCAAGGAGTTTTGCCTTTTATAGGTTACTTTCTTTAACCTATAAGAAAATGTTCAAAATAATTTTTTAAAGAAATTATTTAAAAACTATTTTACTCAATAGTTTAAATTGTGTACTCAATAGAATAAATTGTGTATAAGCCTTAAAGACACAGTAAATGCAAGCGTGGTAAGATCAAAGCTGAAATCCCCAGGAGACAGGTAAGATCATAGGATAGAGAAATAGAGATACACTGACAGACACACCCACCCAGACATAGGAGGAACCCAGACATAGATCCCCACTAAGTCGAATGTTTCCGTGAAACTTTTCCTAAGCTGAAATGGTGTAAAGTGAAGACCATTAATTTATATGGAAAAAATGTTGAGCATTCTCAGACTTCTACAATAACTGAATTAACACGTAAAACCTAAAATGACATTAACATATAGTAAAAGCAGGAATGCTATGATAAATGCACAGCCTGAATAAAAGAAACTCCTGAGGATTTAACTTGGTGGACCACTCTCTCTGCTCAGGGCGTGAATAGCTTCTATAATGGCTGCTAACAACAAGTGCTGAATGCAGTTTTCTTTTTTTACCTTTTGTTTTAAAAGTTAAAATCCTCTTCAGATTTTAGTTAGTGAAAATAGGTATAATGTATGTCTTTCTTAAAAGTCAAGTTGCTTACCCTGAACTTTCAAAAAGTGTAGCCTATCTGCAAACACACTATAACTGTCCTTAATTTTCCAGGCTTGATATGATTACTAATTTGCTCTTGAGTTTCAGCACAGCTGAAAAATTGGGTGGACCAATAGCCCTTTTCACACTATATTCAGGTGAAATTTATTGCTTGCTTTGCAGGGCTGCCACTTGTAATATGTTTACACAATCAATCACTGTTTGCATCCTTGCCTTCCACATCTCAAAGGTTAACTTAGTCACAGTATTGTTTGTCCATATGATTCCATCCATTAATCTATTAAGTCAGCCCCCCAGCCCCCAATTACATCCTTGATACTGCTTTTAGGCACCGGTTCACTCATTCTGGGACTGAACTGGAAAATAAAGGAAATAATTCTTGGTAATGATCTGACCAACAGATTCCAGTATTTCCTGCTTAATTAAATCTTCCTTCCCCCAATTAGTTCAGGTAACTTTACTAACATACATAGAAGTCAACAGACGAAAATGAGAGTTCCCATCTTAATGCTCTCACATTGGAAAAAGAGTCTTGAAAACTCTTTTTAAGTTATTAACCAACATCTCTATTATGTAGAACTTTATAGAGCTTAATAAAATTCGCTGTACTTTTATTAGTAAATCTTTAAGACGTGACAATGGAGGGTGAAGTAACTACCCAGTCTACACTTAGTGAGAACTCAAAGTCTCTCAGGGCCGCTCTCCCCACCAAACTGAGCCCCATTTTCCTAAATGTTCTCATCAGAGGAAAAGGTGAAGAGGTCTCTTGTAGCACCTACAGCATGCAATCCCTAATGCACATTAACAAAACAAACGACAGGACAACTTTCTCAACTCTGTCCACTGCGTGTCTTCTATAAAAAGAAACTTAGACAGAAAACGGAACTAAAAAAAGCACACACTGTATAAGGATACTGACCTGGACTTCTGCAAAAGTCAACCTCTCAGTCCATTATGGACCAGTTTGCAGCCCATATAGAAGTGGAATCTACCACATGGATCTGTTATTCCCCTCGGAGAGCTTTCTGACAAAGGCTACTGCTTCTGGGGTTCAGCTCCTGCATCCCACACACATCTTTGGAGGACATTTTCTCATAGTCATGTTGGGCGACTACGTCAGATCTCCTCACGTGATGGGGCGTTAGAAACACACGCATCGGATCTCAAAAACAGATTACAAAACAGAAGCCCTTTATAGAGTTCAGCTGTGTCTAGGAAAAGGCAAATCCTCTTGATTTGCTTTCTAAATGCAGCCCTACAGGGACAGAGAAGAGCTGTATTTCTAAGGCTTTAATGCACGGAAACTATCAGATTCGAAGAGGCATAGTATGACATGGGGGAGTTTGTTTTTTCAACTGGAATTCGGGTTGTTCAAAAGGCTAGCATCAGGAAGTTGCTGGAGTGCATTCATTCAGGAGGTTGGTTTGAACAACTTTACCTGAATATATTACTTTGAAAAGGTAAACATCCAGTCTCCAGACTTGTAGTTGCGTGCAAACAGATTGTAAGAACGAGTATTATCAGATTCATGAATGATGCAATATGCCCAGTTAAATATTTCAGACTGCTTGTTTGGAAAGATGAAAGGGGGAAAGGGCCTTGGTTTCTTTTTTTTTCCTTTTTGAAGCATAACAGCATTTCAGGGTAGCCCATGAACCTGGGTTCAGCTCAGGATCAAGCTTGTCCGGGCACCTGCTTGCTGAAGAAACCTGGCAAACAGGCTGAGAGACTCTATCTGTGAAGCCCTTGAGTGCTGGGTCTGTTTCATGTCTCAACCAAATTCCACTGACACTCAGCAGTTTTAATCTGAACACTGTGGGGACTGAGTTACCAAAATGACCAGGACAGGGCTTCTACTCCCCAGAATTTCTCATTTTAGGGGTTGAACTTATCATCTCAAATTGTGTTCAAAAGCCAAATACTGCTTTCTTGCAAACTTAAAGGGTCAGCAGGATGAATGGCCCTGCTCCTCTCAGCTCGCTTTCTTCTCTCAGAGGGCAGAGGAAAGAACAGTCTTCTGAACAAGGTCGCGTCATCTTAAAATGGACAGAGCCCCACTGCAGCTTTGGTGTTAAACTAAATCCACCTGCCCACTGCACCCTTATCCTCCATTCCAAGTCCCCCTGCACCCTGACTTTCTGGAGACTTCTGCAAGGCAATGAACCACAGTTTATACTGGTTCTTTCTGAACAAGCCAGAAATGGACAGAGAAAATGATCAAAATAATTCACACAAAAAGCACCCCGGGCAGTGCCTGGCACACAGTGGGGCTCCATGCATGTTAGCAGGAATCAGTTTAAGGACTGACTGTCCTACTCGACTCATGGCTCTGGAGATCAGCTTACCCAGATCTCTCTTCATGCAGGGCATAGGAGAATCTTTCAAAAACACAAATGAGATCAAGTTAAGCCCTGCTTAAAGCCTTCCAGGAGCTTTCCCTGATGTTAGGATAAAATCCAGACCCTTCACTGTGGCCTGCAAAGCCCCGCTCTGCCCGCAAGTTCCCTCCACTGTCTATGAATTCGCTCCTTCTGGCCTGGTTCCTGTGCGCCATGGAGGCCTCCACCGGCCAAGTCTTTTCCGGCCCTGAGGCCTGGGACATGTTGAAGGCACTGCCCGTGGCTAGCTCACTTGCAGGCTTCGGGCCCAGCTCAAGCATCACTCGAGGCACCACTCCGTCACTCCCACCTTTCCTCGCCTTACATATCCGGGGTTGTTGCCTTCCTACTACTTACCTCCACCTGCAATTATCACGTGTGTCTGCCTGTTTGCTCACTGCCCGCTCTGCCAGCCAGAAAGTGAACCCAGGAGAGAAAAACTCTCATTCTTTCTGTTCACTGTTCTATCCCCAGGCCCCACCACGGGGCAGGACCTCAGGAAATGTTTGTTGAATGCATACATGACTATTCACATGAAACATGACCTAGGTTCACCTTGCTCAGAAAGTAACCTACCCTTCTCCCCCGAGCTCCTGGTCTCTTACCTGCTCTGCTCTTTTCTTTTCCACACATTCGTAACATTCCAGTATACTACATGGTTACAATCTTTGATTTTCTTCTCTGATCTTGTTCAAGCACCCAGAACAGCCTGACAGATAGGTCTTTAAGGAATAGTCATTTAAATGAATAATCTGTATTATAAATATAGGTTTTTGGAAGTCAGCATTATATATGGATAATCACCACGAAAACTGTCAATTGTAACTTTCATTGTTTGAACTTCCTCAATAAAATATGAATAAAACTGCACTTATCTGATACATTTCAGGCGGTCAGCAATTCATGTATTAATTATTTTAACCCCCCTTCACAGTCTGGCAGGGCAGGCATGTACAATGGAGCTACTCACAAGGGCAAATGAATTAAAGCATCAGTGCTCAGCTGATATCATGCCCACAGTACCAAACTGGAAACGGAGGCCAGACACGTGCCTGGCTACAGCAGAGCTGTAATTTCTGACAGTGGTACTGTGCTCGGTCCTCTGCACTCTGCAGCCTCATGTGCACGAGCACTCAGAGTGGGAGTGAAGCCAGTGTAGGGGACTTATCTAACCTGCACAAAATGAGCCCAAACTGCAGGCGTGTTGCACAGGATCAGCACTGCAGAAGCAACATACAGCAGAAGAGACCGAGGCTGAGATTCAAGTGTCAGGGCTGACAGAGGCGGCCAGCGGGGTCACATGCTGAGAAGCTACTGAGAGATGCTGCCTGTCCCAAAGCAGAATGTTTCAAGGAGGTCCCCGAGAAGGGCAGCTGAGGAACTGAGTAAAGGTAGCAGGCCCCTGACACAAGGCAGCCTGAGTGCTGCTAGATGAGCCTTGGGTCTGTGCTTCATGGCTGGCTGGCTATACCACAGCAGTAGTGTTTTCAAGGTGGACCTGAATGGTCAGAGTTGTACACTCAGATGTTGATCAGTGTGGGGAGATCTGGTCTGGGCAGGCGCGCTTTTGCATCCTGCTGAAAATTGATGAGCCATGTTATACAGACGAGATGGCCCGCAAGGTAAAAGACAACGCCAAGGCCTTTACCCTACACCCACAGATTGCTTAAGCTTAAAGTTTTAGTATTAAACACAAAGTTGAGTTTTAAAAATTTGTTGCCAATTCATTCAAACACTCAGGAAACAAAGGCCAAGACTCTCCATAGGCAGGATTTGCTTATCTGAAGTGACACATCAAGGAGATGCTGTTTCATTTGTCTCCCCTCCCCCAGCATGGGTATTTAGACTTAGCCTCTCACTACAGACCTGGGGATGATGTTGTCTCAGGGATCATGAGGTCCGTGCTGGAGACCTGTCAGTCGAAATAAAACATGAGACCAGTGGTATGAAGCCTCAGGGGAATACAGGGGGAGGAGAATTTCCAGGTCATGGTGGAGACAACTTTGCGTGTGAGCTTTCTCTGTGACAGAGGGAAGGGTGTCGTGGCCAACATAGAGCTGAAACATGGTTAAACTCTAAATCCAAATTCCAGTATCATTTCCAAAGCTTGTAAGGTCTTCTGTGATTTGACCTCATTTTCTGTCACTGTAACCCACACCAGCCTTCCCTCTCTTCCTAGAGTAAGCCTAGGATCTTCCCACTTCAGGGCCTTTGCACTAGAGCCCACCGTACCTGGCACTGTAACCAAACTCTCCAGATCCAGTGTTAGTCAGTATGAACTGCCCTCCTACTTGTCACCCAGCCTAAAAGGAGGTTGAATATAAAAAAGTCAAGAAGGCTGTTCTGATGTGGTAAGAGACAAAATGAACCCAAATCAACACTGTTGGCCTAGGTTGATCTGGATAAAACAGGCCAGGACCGGCCACTGGCCAGAGTCATTACCGCTCAAACAAGTTAAGACATTGAAACACAGCTTTGAAACACTGGAATATTGCTTACTATTACTGCTTTGGCTTAGAAGAAAGAAAAGGAACTCTTCAAGCTCTACTGATATGCTTAGTTCTGTGGAGACAGCCAGCCTGAAGTGGAATTGCTAATGCTAAACCCCACAGCACCAAACTGAAACTTAAATGAGAAACTGGTTCGGCTCTCCCAGAAATGGAATCTTAAACTAGTCAATCAGGAGTCACCTGATCAGTGTGAGTTAGGTAATCTGCCTGTGAGACCCCACAACCCCCCTAAAGGCAAGTAACCTTATAATTACCAGGCTGACATTTTGCCTAGTGTCACTAACTTGTTTGGGCTCTCTTCTGCTTAGGATCTCTTGCCTCATAGGCTCTAAAGGGCTTTTCTCCATCTGCTACAATAGTTTGGATGCCATGGACTCTGGAACTGCTGAATAAAGCAAATGAGATCCTTAAAATTTCCTCAGTTGAATTTTATTCTTGAACAGTTTAAACTCCAGGGAGTTTGCTTCTGTCTCCTGAGTGCTTGGACTGAATTGGTAACAAAGTCTAAAAAAAAAATAAAGCTTTTTTTTAAACACTGAAATTCAGGTTGGTGACCCGTGTGTGGTATAAGGCCTTGGTGCTGGGTGTCCGTAAACAACTCCGCTTTTGCAGGCGGCAGGCGTTCCTCCGTCCAAGTACTCGTCTGGTCTCCGCTCTTCTACTTTTCCATTCTTCCTCAGCCTCCCCTACCCAGCCTCCTTTTACGACAAACTAATCTGGAGAAGATGCAAGCCTGTGGCCTGCTTTGGTCTACTGCTTTGGTCACAGGACTGTGGGCGCTTGTGTGCAGGGACTCCACTCCACATACCAGCCCGCTCCCCCCACTAGATAGTTAACAAGAAGACAGAAAAGGAATTGGAGCTTTCTATGTTGCTGCGTCTGTGCACTCTGCTTTTCTGGGTGTCGTGGACTAAATAGCATTAGGTTCATTTAGGTAAATTCTCCAAAGCAATTTCTGGCTCTGAGAGTAGGCAGCCCTCTTAAAAATACCAGATATTAAGCAGAATTCTTTTCTAGCAGCATCTGTTTTAAGGCTGTGTTTTGAGGTGCCTTTCCATTTGATGGCCTCAGCCCAGCCCAGTCCACAGTGCCCCGTCCACAAGATGGGGCTGAATCCACACAAAGAAATGCTCCTGGGTCCTGAGTAACTCCTAATCCAGTTCCCCAAGCCTTTCTTGAAATGGTTTTGAAAATGAATGAGCACTGCTGTGAAATAAACAGACACTGGTTGTTTTAGGTAACACAAAAGCAAAGACAGCACATTTCTTAGTGGACATTTACTCTGAACTCATTCATTTGCCACAAATTAATTCTAGAGATTCTTCAGATGGGAGTGGAGACCATTCCGTCCAGTGCAGAATTTCCTGCTTACATGAACAACAGAGGGGGCCTCAACCGTAACCTCTGCCACACAACAGCCCTTTCAAGATTTACTCTGCATATCCCTTTCCTAAGCTAAACATCTCCAATTCCTTTAGCTATTCCCCTACAAAGAGGATTTTGTATATAAATCAACTTTAGTTCAACCCCCTCATTTTAGATAGGAAAAAACTATAAAATGGAGCAAATAATAACTTTGAGGGTGTTGGGAGGATTAAATGAGAGCACATGAGCACTCAGCAAGCATACAGCAAATAATAAGTGCTTGACAGTTAAATTTATTTACAATATACAGACTTTTATTTTTGACCTGGGTATCTCCTTCCTTCCCTTTTCTTCTTCCTCCTTGGCTTCTAAGCTTCCAGAGCTGAATTTTTAAACTGATACTCAATAGTTATTTATTCAAGCAAAATTTAATCATGTTCGTTTGGTCAATCATCTCCTGTCAGAATATTTTAGAATGTCAATTCTATCTTAAAATACATACATACTGATTACTCAAATATTTTACACTGGTTCCTCTTCCCAGAAACTGTCGGGTAGGTTCAAGATGGCATTATCTGTGACAAAAAGGAGTGACTATCGGAATGTGATCGTTCTTCTTCTGCGTTTGGATCATATTTCAAGATTGCAACTGTTATACTGAAGATGACTTGGAAAATATTTTTTACTCTAGGGCAAAAAAGATAAAGCCTTGGTTTCATCTTTAAAGAGGAAGGAGACTGACTCCATCCACACTATCAGGAAGTGAGCCTGTGAGGCGCAGCTCTGGTCATGTCAGCACATGAACATGCCTGGGACCCAACATACTGGAGACCTCAGGGTAAGTTAGCTCTCACGCTGAGATCCGGAAAATTTCAGAGCTGCTGAGAACAGAATTTTTGGGAATAACCTAAGAGTGAAAGAACAAGAAATCAAGCTCCCTGGAGCTAATCAGTGGTCGCTGGCTGGTTTTTGGTTACAGGTGAAATCAATACAAACTCCTACTCAGTTCTATTCTTTCAGCAGTATTGTTTCAATTAGCACAGCCAGTCTCTAACTCTCTGACATCCTTCTCATTCCTTCATCCTCCCTAACTAGCTCATGACACTTGTTTTACTGGGGCTTCCACCCACCATCCTCGGACCCGGTCCCACCAGGGAGTTCAGACAGTCTGCAGTTATTTCACGGCTCATATCTGCTCAGCCAGCAGACTTGCCAGCAGACGAACCACCTTCCCCATCCTGACTCTCTCTATAGGCCAAAGACAACACCACCTAGCCTTGCTCCTGATGAGTCCTATACCATTCGCAAATCACTTTCATACATACCACCTCATTTAATTTCTCACGATACCCCTGTAAACTATGAAGTAATAGTCCTTCTATTTCCAAGATGAAGACACTGAGGCTCAGAAAAATCAAAGCACATCGCTTATAATTGGCCATATTGCAATTTTAACCCTGATCTGATCTTGTTACTTTGGGCTTAAAATGCACTTATTGCTGACAGGTAGATGGGCCACAGATTCCGAGGTGCAGTATATTGGCACACAGGAGACACCTGCAAACACAGGCGTGGGCATTGTCCAAGAAAAATAAAGTGGATGTAAAGCATTGGAAGGAGCTTGAGGAACACTAATACTGAGGGTGTGGTGGATGTTATCAGAACAACCTGGAAGCCCCTATTAAAAACTGAGTTTCTTGATGCACTCTAGAATGACTGTATAAGAATAGTTAGGAGAAGGTGACTTTTAACAGGTTCCCAGGTGCTTCAAAAGTAAGGTCTGAACCACTGTAACAAACTGCCAAACTTGGTGCCTTGAAAACAACAGACACTTACTCTCTCACAGTTCTGGAGGCTAGAAGTTCAAATCAAGATGTGGGAAGGGCGAGAGCTTTCTCTGAAGGCTCTAGGAGGAGAAAGAAGACTTCCTTGTCTCTTCCAGCTTCTGCTAGCTCCAGGCATTCCCTGACTCATGGCTACCTAACTCTAATCTTCACATGGCTTTCTCTCCTCTATGTGTCCTCTGTGCCTCTTATAAGGAAACTTGTCATTGGATTTAGGGTCCACCCCATAATCCATGAAGAACTCATCTCAAGATTTTTAATTAACTTGTATCTGCAAATTAACTTATATTTCCAAATAAAGTCACATTTTTAGCTCTAGGGATGCAGACATCTATTGAGTTGGGGTGGGGGTGGGGGAGCAGGAAGTACCATTCAACCCACTCTAGACACCATGGCAGTAATTTATTTGGATGAAAGGGAGAGGGGGCTGGGATGCAGAACTCCAAATGAAATTCCCTGACAGTGGCAGGAAGAAGAAGAGGAGAAGGAAGAGAGAGCCATTTTAGGGATTACGAGGATCTATAATTGGGTTTTCAGGTCTTGACTGCCCCATGAGCCCAGGCCATTAAGACTCCAGGACACAAGGTCACCCGAAACTACTACACAGAACAGAAAAAATCACCCCAATAATAAATTAACAAAACACTAGACCAAGTCACCCTAAAAACTGAGATGAGAGCTTTGAAGGGACTAAAAAAACGTAGTTAATTCACTTTCTAAACTAAATTAATTTGACAAGAAGCTAGGGTTCTACCATACTGTGGCCATTTTTTCCTCACCAGCCTAATGGCCTCCAGTCCAGACAGAAAGTTGCCATGGCAGCATGGAACTGTCATTTCTATCTTTTAAGGGGTTTCCTTAGAAGCAGGCAGTATTCAGATTCACCAGCACTAGTAAAGGTTCGGCTTTACCACCCCTCTTACAACCCATCAGGTCCCCAAATCTTCACTGAGAGCAGACGATCAGTGCTCATTTTATAGTGGTGCATGTTCCAACATTCAAGTCCTACATTAAAATTATTTGTATCCGTTCTCTGAAGCACAAAGGCTTTCTGGTTTCAACATAGGAATTTCCTTTCTTGACAACGTGGCTTTTCATGTCAGAAGGTCAGTGGGGGGTGGGAGGGAGTGGAAAGGAACAGGTGCCATCTTAAGGTTCAAGCCATATGTGTGCTAGGGGGCCACAGCCTTCAGAATCAGATTCTTAGAGTCATCAAAGCTACCCCATCACACCGTATGACCTAAAGGACACAACTTCCAGACCATGTCCCCAAAGACTGTTCCCAAACAACTCCCTCCTAGGAAGTCTACAATGACCAACCCCTATGCAATCTGTCTTGCCGGAGCATCTAGAATAAGGCTTCCTACATGTCAAAACACAAGTCATCTGGGGATCTCATAAAGGGCACTTTTTTGGTTATGTACGTATGGTAATGTACGTATGGTTATGTACGTATGGTCTATCTTCATTATGTCAAGGTGGGGATGGTTGCGGTACACAACCAGGTTGAAGGCTTAAGGACAACAGGTATAACGGTGTTGATGAGGCAATGCCAACCAAAGCTGGTACCAGCGATTGCATATACCGTCTACATGCCAGACATTATGACTCAATCAGTACCAAAGAGGGGAGGAAGATGGGAGTGGTGAAGAGAAGGCATTATAAATTCCACACTAGGCAGAAGATCAACTGAGTATCAACAGAGAAAGAGGACAGTTCTCAAATTGTCTTGGTCTAGGATTAGTCAGGAAGTTGGAGACTGTTTGATATTTCAGAAGGCATCCTTGGGTCAGAGGTCCAGACCACAGACCAGGTATATCAACATATCCCATTGCCTGGGGCCACTCAGATTAGCCTCTGCAGGCTTGGCTCCATTCAACTGTGTGGCAGTAGCATGCCCAGATAAGGAGGACATTCCCTCGGTGGGTCCTTCCTGTACCATTCTGAGACAGTCACACTGGGCAGCTTCATCAAGACTCCTTGTCTGAAGCCCCTTCAGCTGTTCTTAGACACACATGCCATGTTCTGCAAAACACGTTGCCTATATGAGATGGACGTAATTTATACGCAAAGTGCCTCCTGTATTTTCTGTGATGTGGGGAAGGTTCAATGGCCCTGGTTTTCCATGGGCTGGTTCTTGGAGAACTTCCAGCCAGTGCCCTGCAGGAAAAGACTGGGCTGACTACCAATGAGGAAATCAGACTGGGGGATTGAATCAGACGGTATGGCTCTGTAATCGGCATGCAAGGTTGTCATCGATAGGCTGTTACTTTGAGCCTCCCAGTTTTTAAAAAATTCTCAATGTCTTCCAGCTTACCACACTCTAAACACTCTGTCTGTTATATATAGCCCACATTAAATATTCATGCTCTCTTTTTGCCCCTGTCTGTATCTGAATTTTAGACCCTAATGTATAAATGACATACATGAATTATTACATATAAAATATATAATCTTTAAGTATATAAATAATTTACAAATTTTGTTCTGCCTGTATTATTTTAATTTCTATACAATAATTCATTGTATTTCCCAAGCTTGAATAGTGAAATACCAGTATTCAGGCTTTTAAAATTACCAAACTATTTCATTTGAATGAGGATAGGTGGGAAGAAGCCTTAACATGCAATATATTTGGGTCACATAATCTTTCTTCTGGATCCCTCCAGTTTGTTCATGCCCATGTGGAAAAAAATTTAATATGTAAACTTTAGGGCCCAAGTAGCAAATATCAAGCTCACTATTTTGCTCCAAGAGTCACTTTAATTGAAAGGTCTGCTAAAGCTTTGAGATTACTCCTAGTCAGTAATCCACAAATCCACACTCCCACTCCCAGAGACATACAGGTCTCCTTTCTGAAAGAGGGTTCATTATTTACTCTGAGCCAGCAATGTAATGAGGGATGCACTAACTGCCAAAAATGCACAGCTCTTTATCGGTGGCTCCTTCTCAGGACTGAGTACTCTGAGTTGCTATCATGCTCCATCACTGCATCACACAAGTAACCACAATTCTAAAAACTGTATCACGGAAATGAAGCCTGGACTACTTGGTAGTTAGGGCTTCAAACAATGGGGTCAACATAATAAAGCATATCCACCAAGATCACAAGTGTCCTCGGGAAATTTTCAAGAACTGCTCAAAGGAATAATGCTGGTCAAACCCAAGGAACTGAATGTCTGCTCTGGAGAGGTGGGGGTGGGGAGTGGTGCAGAGCTGATCCCTTTGGTCTGGAGGGCAGTTGAAATGTCTTTTGTGCTGGGGGGGGGGGGGGAATCCTGGACAAAGGCTGCTCACTGTCCTGCCCTGTTCTGTCGTGACTGCCATACGATCCACAGACAGCCCCAAATTTGTAGTAGCTTCTCACCAGGTTCCTGATACACAAAGCCCATGTACAGAGGTCACCCTTATAATCCTGTGTTCTCAGATATTTGAGTCCATGTACATACTCCCCTTGCACACACGTTTCCTGCTCCTGTTTTCCACTATGTCTCCAACCATGTTTCCATCGTTTTCCTTCCACCTCCCATTTTTCCAGTTTGAGGCCACTGCTGGAAAAAACTCCAATCTCTGGAGGGAGGCCAAACATGGTAGCACAGACCTCTGAGGCCGCATGGAATTGTGAAAGTCATCTCTTCTGGGGTTTAGGAGACGCAGGTAACTGGCAGAGCTGCCAAGCAAGACCACGTTAGGTTGGAGGTGCAGTCAGAGACACATGGAGCTTCTGTACTGCAAAATGCTACAAAAATTCTGGTCACACAAATGGATGCAGAACGGCATCCACAAAAGAAACAGACTTGGAAAAAATGTTGGAGAGGATATTAAAGAAATGACGTTCCGGTTAGCATTTTACCAATTTTACCCTAAAAGAAGTGTAATTAAAACTGAATAGAGATTTCTGGGAGTAGTCATGTATCCAAATAGATCCCCTGCTCACTTGCTTTAGGGTGAAATTATAGGGGGAGGGGCAAGGGGCAATTACATGAATCAATAAGGTGTCTACATTTTAAAAAGTAAAATTCCCAAAACAAACCCAAACCCGCTGCAGATGAAAACCCACAATAAGCTGTTTAGAAAAATTATGCTTTAAACATACTGATCTAAAAACATCTAAAGAACAGGCTGTTCTGCAGAACAGCTCGAGTTTCTGCTTGTGCTTTCATTTTAGAAAACAAATGCCCATAGACTCCACAGTGGGAGGAGTTTCACACAGGGATTCAAACTCACAGAAAATGGCCACCCGGTTTTAGAAATCTGAACACAACAAATAGGCCCTCAAGGGACGTTCTGGAATTCAGGGCACTTACCTTTCACAAGAGCAATTGTCTAGAGACAGATAGAACCTCCCCTCCCCCACATCCCCCCAGTAACATAAATCATGGCCTCCAAAGTATTTGTTTTGCTCGATACCACGGTGACTAATCACCCGACTTTTATTATTTTCCCTCATGAAGAGAAAAATAGGACATTTTTAATGTAAGGTAGCTGCTAGGATGGAGGTAAGACTCCCATTTAAATTTCATAGTGATTATCGCAAATCATCTTATCAGAAACTCTATCACTAAATAGAAAAGAAAGTCGTAAAATAGATCATTCGAACATGGCATAAAGCTCTTGACTGATTTTCTGAAAAATGTCAAAAACAAAATCAAGTAAGAATATGGCACATACGACAGAACAGAGTAAAAAACTCACTTGGTAGTGCTTATTCATGTAGAGAAAATCAGGGATCCCAGGAATTATACGGTGCTTCTGTGCAAAAAGTCAATGTACAGTGTGCACTGACTAGGGAAACACCAGCATTACTAGTCCTTGACAGGAACAATTTTTAAAGGTCAGGTTTTTTTTTTACCCTATTTAGCGCAGTGCTCAGGGTAGGCCAGTTCTCTAACGTCTGAGTAAAGCCCCATTTGGGGCTTCATTTCACTGGCGCGTCATTGCTTTTTCCATCTATTTCAGTGCCTTCTGCTCCCTTAAAGGAGTCTCCAGTCTGTCTCTCCCGTTAAAGCGAAGGCAGAACTTGCGTCAGTCCCAAGGAAGGACAGAACTCACGCCAGCATGGCTCAGCAACAGGCACCCAGGAAGTGGGGGTGACCTTGGCTACTATAACACAGTAAACTATTTCCACCCATGAGCATGAAAAAAACAACACTGACACTGTGAGAAATCTTGCTCTTTGAGTTCTTGCAGGGCTTACAAGACCAGAATGAATAGATATAAGCAGGGATGGACTTGAATGCTGAGTATGTTTTAAAAAAGGGAAATCCTCACTTTGCTCCAAGAGCAAACCAATGTTCTAGTAGAACTAATCCGAAATCTACAAGCTTATGTTTGGGGAGCCTGTGATTGTGAACATGGGTCTCTCCTGCTCGGCAAGGTAATAAATTCAGCTTTGCTTTCACTGCATCAGGGGTCTTATTATCTAATTGTAATCAACTCGACAAATAGTCAGAAGTTATGCTAACACATGGACAGGAAGAATAACACAAACTAAACCAAGCCTAGAAATAATATCCAAATCACGATGTAGGAAATGACAGCTCAAATCTTGTCTATTAGACAAGCCTGTCTTCAGAGTTGCTGAAATAACCCCAGAATGCCCCTGTAGGATTTACAGCCACTGCATTTCTCATGAAAGTGCACCCTAAGATGAAGACATGCATGGTGGCAGCCAGCAAAATGGGGGTGCAAGCTTGGGGGTCTTCCGCTTGATACTCCTTGAGAAAAGGTTTAATACCTCTCAAAATTATTGCATAGCTTCATAATGTTAATTTAAATGACAGAAAAATGCTTTAAAATATAGGAGACTGTCTTCTGCCTCTCCCAATTAAAAAAGAAATCTTGACTACTCTAACTGGCAAAAATCCAAGTGCGTGGATGGCCCTACAGTTAACATCGTGGTGTCCTCTTGCACGTCTGTCAGAAGTTCAGTGGGCCCTGAAGTCAGCTCTCCCCAACAGAACAGCCTCAGCCCTTCTTTGAGCTTTGCTTGTTGACGGCCATCTCCTCTCCCCTAACAACCTGCCTTAAGGTAGGGCCTACTGTTTCAGCATAGAGCTAGGTCACTGCATTCTGTTCCTAGTTTGCCACTAACTGGATGACCCTGCATTAGTCCTCTGACTTCCCTGGACTCCCACCTCCTAGCCTGAATGTGAAGAAGTTGGGCCAGTTTATTTCTAAGGTTCTTTCTCAACATCAAATTCAAAAACCAAGATTTCTTCCTTCCCTCCCATTTTGTCACTTTCTGATTGATTCCCAGGCAGTCTCAATCTTTCCGTAAAAATCCTCGTAGTCTCCAGAGCTATATCCATGGACTTTCCTAAAAAATGTATCGGGTAAAGACAAAACCTGAAGCCTGGTTACTACTAGTGTATCTGTGAGGACAGTCATAGTGCTCTGAAATTGAGAACCCAGAAAAACCTCAAACATAGAGATAACCTCTGCCCCTCTTTCCATCTACTTGTCCCAGCAACTCTGCTCTTCTACTGGAGAGGAAACAGAATTGCTGCACCTTAGAGGTGGAGGGAACCTTAGTCATCACTGAGTCAAGCCTTCTCTGATTACATGTGAGGAAACCAAGCCAGCAAAGTTACAAGACTTTCTTCTCCCAGGTTGCACAGTGGGTCACGGGGAACAAGTTCCGGGCTTCCTGTTTGGTTGTTCACGATATGGTCTTTTTCGCTACCTAGCCCCTTAGCACTTCCCCAGGCTTCCTCTGCAGGGCTCTGGGGTCGTTCCCTGCCTACTGTACACTCCTTCAGGCTATCAAAGGGTATCCACAAACATTTACTGAGCACATTCTCAGCAATCCCCCAAGGAATGCTTAAACTTCAACTGGCATAGCTACTCAGGGAACATTTAGCCCAGCATAGGGACAGTGACAACTATAGCAAAGCACACATTGATTGGTCTTATCAGTGCACACATCCATTGGTGTTTTCACTCTTAAAAGCCTGCAGCAGCACCTAGATGGCAGATATGGCTAGGTGGGGGAGCCAGGCTCCCAAGAGGGAGGGGGGCTCTGGATCTGATAGCGAGCACATAGGTGATATCTGTTGAACAAAATACTTCTGCTCCCTTGTTTCTTGTCAAAAATTCTGAGGTGACAGTGATATTAAGGAGAAGGGATTAAGTCTTGAAGCTAAAATCAGGAACAACGATCCATTTCATGCTTTCTGTACGTAGCTGGGGAATCAACTTGGGGTGTGGAGAGAAGAGGCCTGAGGTCAGACAGATCCCAGGGTGTGAAAATCTCATTTCTGCAGTATCAGTCACATTACTGAGTTTCTCTGCTTCAATTTCCACCACACCAGGTTATTTTGAGGTTCTAATGAGATGACAGAGATAATGTACATGCACATTAAGGTATAGAATTCACTCCGTGAAAGTGAGTTCTGTCTTCTCCCCTCAGGGGCTTTGGGTATAGACAGAGAAATTATGTTTTTAGGTTAGGCTCCAGGTGATCAGCACCCTCCTCCCAAAGAGCAAACCATCAATGGAACGTCAACAATGTTATAAAAATGACTCAGTATGGTCTTAATAAATATATTCCTGTTAAGTCATCCAATTTTAAAATTATGTATTGGGATCAGAATTCACAAGGCAAATATGTTTGATATTCTCTATACATAGCACAAACATCAAACATGTATGTATATCTCAGTTCTTTTTGTAAGCAGAGGAGAAAGCTAGAACTAAAGCAAGGAAAAAAGGATAAATTACTTTTTCATCTACAAAATGAGGTTGGGACATTAATAAGAGACATTCTGAGAGGTAGGGGAGGATAAGCATTCAAAATGGGGGAGAAAAGAGCACAAGAGACTATGGTGACAGTTCACAGGTGAATTGGTGGTGGGTATTCCTATGGGAAATACACAATAATGTAAGAGATAAAAAATTTTTTTTTAATTAAAAAAAACAAAATGCAGTTGGGATAGATGAACATTATGAAGTAGCCTAAAAATGATGTAATTCTAAGATGCAAACAATGGGGGAAATATAATTCTGTTTCCTGGTCCTTTCCAACAGAAAAGCAGAGTTGTTGGGACAAGCCACTGGAAAGCGGGACAGAGGTTAACCCCATGCTGAGGCCTTTCGGGATACTGATTTCAAAGCTCTCTATTTATCAACCAGAAGTCAGATAGATAGATGCATCAAAACATTTTAATGGCATGACTGTGCAACACTGCACTATTAAATATATTACTGGTAATAACATTTAAAATATACGATGGTTTTGTAAACTTGGGCATAGTGACAGGGTGTCGTCATTTACTCCACAAGAAAAACAAGCTGATTTGCAGATTGCGCATTGCTTGGCTACTGCTACAGATACACAGCAGATGGACATAGTGGGAAGCACTAATACTGCCATCCCTTGACTGTCTGGGATTAATTTGTTTTTACCTTATAACAAATATACAAATATGGCCACAAACTTTACTAATGCAAATATGAAACTATTAAGCATAAACCTGTCTCTGATAGAACATGGATTTAAAATCAGCAAATGAAGTCTTAGAATTATCCCTTCTTCTTTTTCTAAAAATTGGCATTTGTTAATCTGGCTCTCACGGAAGTGCTTGTTTAAGATGAAGATTCCCAGGTGTCCCACCCCAAATCTACTGAACTAGAATTTCTGGGCCAGGGGCCTAAGAACCTACATTTTAATAGATTCCCCAGGTGGATTCTTCTTCTTTTTTTTTTTTTTTCTGGCAGAAAAGCAAGGAGCTTATTATCAGATAAGTGAAGGACAAGAAAAGTTCTCTGAACAGAAAGGGGTCCTGAGCAGGGAGCCTCCCAGGTGGATTCTTATCCATGAATTGCCAAGTACTTGAACTTCCAAGGGATAAGTTTGCTAGAGAGGGAGATGTGCTCCTCCCTTGATAAAATTAACACCTTAAAATGAGTCACAAAAATAAGGCTTTGTGTATATAACTGCACATTATGTAGAAATTTACATACCTATACAAGGTTGCAAGGGGATGGGATGAAACATATATTAATTGTCTACTATGGAATAGGTCCCAACCCAATTATAATTACTCAATCTTCAAAATAATTTTATTTGAGTTATGAATGGAAAAAGTTAGAGAGAGGGTAACTTTTCTGAAGTCAGAAGCCTGGAGAATGGCCCAGTGAGGTTGTGAAACTAGATTGATCTGACCCAGTCTTCTCATTCCATTGTACTTAGGTCATATGCCCATGAAAATACATGCATGCATGCACACACACACACACACACACACACACACACACACACTCTCTCTCTCTCTCTCTCTCTCTCTCTAAGTCATTCAACAGCCACATGGTAAAAAGCAAAAGACTTAAACCTTCTGAAACAAGAAAACTTCTGAATCAAGAACAATTTAGTTTTTAAAGAACTCATTCTTCAGTGGATATCCGTTGGTTGGTCTGCTGAGAACAGAATGAAGGGTATGACTACTATCAAAACCACACTTAACAGTCTGAATTTTAGTAATCAGAAGTGTGTTAGGGGGCTTGCTAGGGTCAAATTTAAAAGTGATTCCTGATATGTGCAAGCTACAAAGTTTTGTAAATGAAACCATTTAATATTCATTCCACAAGTCATATTATCTTACAAAGAAAAACTCCAACAAATGTGTGATCTAGCACTTGTCAATCCAATGGCCTTCCTGGGCCTCACCCCTCCTATCTGACACTCTAGGCTCCCTCCACTGGGAAACCCCCTGCTGCTAGCTTCTGGTATCATGTTCCCTCGTGGTTCTTCCTTGCTCTCTTGCCAGATTTCTTGTTAGGACCTCCTGAGGCCCTTCTCTCTTTCTTATAAAGCTCCATTCTCCTTGCTACATGCTCTCTGGAAAAGTTCTTCTCCCATCTCTTCACTTTTTTTTATACTTGAATGATGCCCAAACTGACCTAGACCTGGCCTTCTTCTGGAGCACAAAGTCCCCTCTGTCTGGGGGACATCATAGTACAACACTTCAAAACTGGCACCTCTAAAGTACTGTCCCTCACTTCCTTCCAAGTCTCCTGCACAGGAACCACTGCTCTGGAAGTCTGAGTCAGCTTTAGCTGATCTTTCTCTACGGAGACATCGATTGTGTCAATTCTTTGCTTCTGTCCTTTTCCCAGTTCACTACCACCGTTTCAGGCCTTTCCCTCCCTTTCCCTTGGCAGACTGTGGTGGGCTTCTGAGGGTGGTCCAGTCTGGTTTCTGCTCTGCTTTTCTTCTAATTTCCCTTAACTCTTAGACACGGCCATGACACCTCCCTGTTCAAATATCTCCACTGACTCCTATAAGTCATTCAGAGTTCCCAGCTTGGCAGTGAAGACAATTCATTCAGCCCCAAATATTCTCCAGATTTACTTCCCACTCAATGCCTGTACAGACCAGTTCTAACTGGATTGGACTCACAGGCTTTCCTTGAATATACTCCAAGTTTTCTCTTCTCCCCTCTATTTCCCCTATCTCAAATGTCTTCTCCCATCTCTTTTATGGAAATTTCACATTCATCAAGGGCTTGCTAAAATGTTTTTTTTCTCAAGAAAGAAATCCCTTGACTTCTAGAGGTAAAAGGATTCTTCCTCCTCAAAGTACCATAATATATTTTTGACATTTACCACGTGATTATTTCCGTATATTTTATTTCCTCACCTATATAAGAGGGTCTGAGTGGGAAGGGGCCACATCTTTTTTTGCTGAATCCTCCATTCTCTCTAGCACAATGTCATATTCTTGTACGTATTCAATAAATATTTGCTGTATAACATTTATAGAACTCCTAAAAGTTTACAAAGCACATTCACATGTCTGTTCTATTTGGAGCTTATGTTTATGACAAATAGCATTCAAGACTTACAATCTGATTTCTGTTGCTTAACACAATTATTAGAACTAACTCTAACTTTGTACCTTATAAATTAACATATCTCTTAAATTGCTTTTTTTTAAGTTTTGAACACTCACTGTCCTCTGTGGCCTATGGAGCTAAATGAAGAGAGCATTTTGAGTCAAAGAAAGCCCCCTTGCCAAACTGCTTTTTTCTTTCTTATTGGTTGAGTATAGAAACAAAAGGCCTCTATGCACAGGTAATGGCAAAGTCAAAATTTTAAAGAGAAGAAATTCCTTTCTGAAGACTTTAAAATTAAAAAAAGATTTTTCTACATATCTGGTTGGAATCCTATCTTTGAGTCAATTCCTAATATTATTTGAACTGATAGCGTGTTAATAGAAAAATCTCTTAACAGGTTAACAAATGATTCCTTGCTAAAAGACTGAACATGACTAACATGATGGTAAAAACCAAAATAATATGCTTAGTCTTTTACACCCAAGGGACTTCAATAATAGGTGTTCAATAATATTTGCTGAATGAGCAAATGAATGAATCCAGAGAAGGCCTTACTATTACTTACAAATTGAAAATATAAGCATTTCATTGATGGATGGAAGTATAAGCTGAATTGGAAAAAAAGAACAATTTCACTGAAGGGCAAGAACTTGGATATATCAGTTACTTGGATCTCTTCCTGTGACAGGTCCCACTGTGATGGGGACGCAGACGAAGGAAAGAGGGGTGAAAGTTAGGCATCTGACCAGGCCTCTTCTGAATTTAGATTGCAAGCTTCTCAAGGTAAGTACTTTGCCTTGAACTCTGTGGTCCTTGCACTGTGCTTTGCATGCAGAATGTGCAATGTGGTGTGAGACACAAAGCTGCCCCTGGCCCCCCTGGATTTTCAGATTTCAGTCCCTCATATCTATCCTTCCTTACCTCCCTTATGTTGCAATTACATAAAAATACAGCACTTAAAGTCCTTAACACACTGCCTTGTACACACGTGTACACAAAAGTGCTTGATAAAGGGCAGTTGTTATTATCACTATCTGGTACTATTTCTCAATGGTAGACTAGGGTGCTGGGCTGTCTGTATAAACTGCAAGTACGTGGGATGGGCTCTTCACATTTGTAAACTCAGTGCCTCGCACAGTGCTCACCCCACAGTGAGCCTGAAGTTGGCCACATGACTGAGTAATTGAGATTCAAGTTCCAGTTTTGCCTCTACCCCTGCCCACTGGGTCACCCAAAGAGTCATTTAGACTCTATGGGTTTCAGTGACATCTGCAGGCCTGTGCAGCCCAGAAAAGCTAAAGATCTACGAAGAAACTTACAGGCGCCCTGGTGACAGTCACTGGCAGAATTAAAAAGAGAAACCAATTGTCCTGAAGTTCTGTTCACTCAGTTCCCCTTCATGACAGGGGCCTCCTCATCATGTCTACTTAATAGCAGTTCATTTAAATGTCATTGTCACTTTGTCATCCCCAGACCTGGCGGGTTGCTGGCACAAACCATATGCCTCTTGGTTCAATCCCTCAGAAAAGCCACTTTCTATTTCATGTAGACTAAGGAGAGACACAAATTTAGTTACCTCAGTTAGAACAAAACAGCCTTAACAGAGTTAGTTTTTCGTGCTTGGGAAGAAATCACTCGGAAATCCTTGGTTCTGAGTCCTCCATCTCTTCCACATCAAGATCTAAAAAAAAAAAAAAAGAAAGAAAGAAAGAGCTGTGTCTCATGACTAGCTGCCAGGATTTGATGTTTTAGCAACAATAGTAATTGCAATTAGCATGCCTATTGAAGACCTACTCAAGTTGAACACTAAGCAAAGTGCCACAGGCGACCTCATGTCTTCTTCATAATACCCCTCAGGTGCAGAAGACATTCCCCCATTTTACAGCTACACAAAAAGAGGCTCTGAGAGGTCATGGCATCTGTTCAAGGTCACATAGCTAGTGAATGTTAGATCTAGGACATAAACACAGGTTTGATTGACTGTAAAGTCCCAATTATTAATCTGCAAATCAGGGTCTTTAAAACTTTATGACCATGACCCACTGTAAGTGTATTATATAAACTGAAGCCCCCAAAACCTCAAAACAACGCTTACTCGTACTATACAAAGTATACTGATATTTTCTACTCTATTCTATTCTTTTCTATATTGCATCATATATCTTTAAAAAAGAAGATCTGGTAGCAACCCACTAAAATGATTCTACAATCTTCTAATGGGTCCCTACTCTTGTTGGGAAAACACTATACTTAGCTATCGTACTTTACTATAAGTTTCTCTGAAACCACAGACTAAATCCTCCTATGCACTTTAACCATGAGTACCTGGCCAAATAGTTGAGCATCATAAATAGGGGAAAAGTCTTAACCTTTAAAATATGTATAAGGTACCGGAATACCAATTAAGGCCAAAGTCCGGAATGGAATTAATCACTTACCTACAGCAGAACAGGAGTTATAAAGTGGAACCACGGACAGACTAAAATCTCAGGTGATTTATTACCTACCCTGCAAAGAAGGGGCTAACAGAGAGCGGTTGTGTTGTACCAACAGAGCAGACCCAACTACTGCAGAAGTAGGAGGCTGAGATTGCAACCCCCCAGGGGCAGGGCCCTGCCTTTGCACGTCCCATACAATTCCAAGGGCTGGGTGCTGAACCAAGGCAATCATCAGGTTCCCGCAGGGTCGGGACGGGGGTCCAAGTCACTGCCTGGGGGAGGGGAGGCGCGGGTGTCACGCAGTTCCCAAGCCCGCTAGACCCGAGTCCGCACGGTCCCCAGCCCTCGGGTGAGCATTTCTCTCCAGCCACCCCCGCCCCGCCCCCGCCCTCCAGCACAGCCGCGCTCTCCGACCACTAGATGCGACGCAACCTGTCCGGACGCTGCCGTTGAATGCCCCCTGCCCCGTCAGGCCGGGACCCAAGAGTCGGGGCACCTGCGGGCGTGGGGTTCCTGCAGCGGCTCGGCTTTCCGGCGGCAGCGGAGCTTACAGTGCTGCGCGAATGTTCCAGCCAGATTTCCAGGCTCCCTCCTGGAGAGAGGGGTCAGGCTGGCGGTGCCCCGGGCTCTGCACCCGCAGGCCGTGCCTCGCCCACCCCGCCCCGCACCCAGGCCCTGCGAATGCACTTACAGGGTTCGACTCCGCCACCAGCGCGTTTCCCCGGGGGTCCATGGCGCTTCCGGACCCGCGAGTCCGGCCGCTGCGCCGCACAGCACCGCCCAGAAAATGGACGCCGGCGGCTCGGCTCTGCCGGCCTGGCCCGCCCCCGGCGCGGGGCAGAGGACGCGGCCCGTCCGAAAGAGGTCGGCCGACCCCCAGCTCGCTGGCCCGGGCGCCGGGGTCCACGCCGCGCCCACGTCCAGGCCTCGGGAAGGCAGCGGCCGACCCGGGTTGGGAGGGCGGCGCGCAAGGCCCCAGACCCTACCTGGGTGCGACGGGGGTGGGGTGGGATGGGGGCGGGGGAACTCACGACGGCCCCGCCAGGCCCCAGAGCCCACTAAAAGGGCAGCGGCCTCCGCGTTCACCTTCTCCCAGGAGAATAGAATTCGGTACCTGCGGGAAGGCCAATCCAGTTGGGGGTCTACAGAGTCACTAATAGAGCAAGGCCTGGCCCCAAAAGGGCCCCTGGGTTTCGGCTCCAGATTCCAGACAGTTTCCAAACCCTGCACATTCGAGAGGGGCAGTGTTCAGAAAAAGTAAAGTGCAGTTTTAACTGAATCAAATTCTCAAAAATAGGGTGTCACCTGCGCTTTCCCATGCCTGTCAGGAGGGGCCTAGATTGATTTTCTCAACGTGCTATAAAAGCTATTTTACGCAAAATACCTAGTACTCCTTCCCTAAATGAAGAACACGGCTTGCTAGGATCTGTCTTCCAAGAGTCATTGAAAAAGTATTTACTGTGTCCTGTCACAAACTCGCCTTATGGATCTAACAGAGCCCAGTTCACTAATGTAAAGTTTTTAGTCTGTTTAAAAGATAAAAGTCCTCTGTGTTTTGATAGTATAAGTCTCATATTACAATTCTCTTTGGAAAGATTCACTCCCGGGCTATAATGTAAAAGGGTTAAAAAGTCTGTTTTTGAGTTACATCCTGTTTTTAGCCTGCAATACACTGTTTGCAATTCCGCATCCCAGTACCTGACTGTTTTTAAAATGTGATCATTTTTGATGAATAAAGTAGATTCCAATATTAAACACAAAGTCAGTAAAGCATTTTAAATAATCCGGGAAAAAATATTGACTTGAAGTCACATTAAGGAATCTTGTGATTTCAAAATCAAGGCAGGGTTTTGAAGGCCGGCAGGTTGGTGACATGCAGGCACATGTCCACTCACAGTTCCCAACTGCATCAAAGCCAAACACCCTTTATTCTCTCTCCATAGGCCACATGTTTAGAAAGATCTAGCCCGCTAAATTGTATTTATTAACGAATGATTCATCTTCCCACTTAAAAAAACAACAGCCCTGCATGTTTTTGTATATAACCGCCAATCAGAGGGTCTACAAAAACTGAGCTAACCCATCATTAAATATGGATTCCAACCTAAAGAAATCTGTGGTCTAACTTCAGGTTTGTGTGTTTTTACTGGGGCTTTTAGAAACTGAAAATCACTTGGAGACTTTCAAGAAAACTGAGGCACATGGATTAGGAAGCCTGGGTCAGGAGGTGCCAGAATGAGGCAGTGTGTTCTCTCTGTGCTTCCCTGAGGGTGGGAAGGGGGAGGTGGCAGAGCAAAGCATTTTGGTCTTTGGACTCTGCCTGCCTGGGTATAAAGCCCAGTTTTGTCTCTTGGAAGGCCACTCACTGTGTAACTGCAGGCACGTAATTTAACCTCCCCGAGTTTGGGCTTTCTCATCTGTAAAATGGGGCTAATTTTAACCATAAGCATTTTGATAGTTAAGTGGGCTAATGCATATGAAGCACCTACAATAGAGATTGGCACACCATCAGTGTTCCGTAGGTGTAAGCCATTGCGGCTGTTAGCGTTACAAGTCTAATACTCAGAGCTAAATTCCTACAATCCAAATGCTGAGAATCAGCCACTGTGTGTACAGCAACCTTTATACCCTAGAAATTTTCCATGGATAAGCTGCCAGGGTCACATGGTGAGTGACATGAAGGGATTTAAACACAGGTCTGACTCCACAGTCCATTTTCTGTGCTGCTAACATGTTCCAGGTGGTACCTTGATCAGACGCTGTCAACAGCTTGTTAAGGGTGAAATCGGCTCTGGCTTTCCTAAGAGGCTTAGCAAGTGAATGGCTCCTTACATGCACTTGGGACTTCACAACAGTGGCATTTCTTTCTCATTAGAGCCAAATGTTTCTCCAGAAGTGAGTAGATTTCCCCAAATTGTTATTAAGAACTAAAATATCATGGCAACAGTTTTAAACACCACAGCCTAAAACTTACATAATCGGCCCGTCCTTCAAAATTTTCCATCCTTCCTCATAACCAGTCGCAGATTCTCTCTCTTAATCATTCTTCTGAGTATGGGGAACTATCTGGAAATTTCCAGAAATGTCCCAACTTGTCATAATTTTATTCTTTTCTGTAAAATTTTATTCTTTTTTAAAACAACAAAATGTGATGTTTTTCTGTAACTTTATGATAGTTTTCATTTCAATACATTTGTAAATCAGAAAAAAAAAAATCCTAAGCTTTCAAAGTTTGTTTCCTCTCTTAAGTTCTATCAGTACACGAAATCCTCTTGGGATCTTTTTCTGGTGGCCTTACCTAGGAGGCTTTCCTCATTCTGTACCGCATGTCGTTTAATCCCCACATGATTTCTATTATGCTACAAGGACCTGCTTGAGCTTTCTAATTTTGGATTGTTGGTTTACATAAATTTTACTATTCCCCCATTTTCTTCCTTTTTAGGGTTTCAATATTATCATTAATATATAGACTAAATTATTGTCTTTTTAAATAAACCCACTTGCTTCCTTTGTTTCCCGCCACAGCTTAGAATCTCATTTTGCCTCCCATACGTGCAGCATTTGTTAACTTAATTTCTCGTTTTACTTTCCATTTTCCCTCATCCTGGGCAATCACCGAATTCTATCACTTGGCCTCCCCTGTTATGACTGTTATCTCTTTCTAGTGAAGCTGTTAAGCATTTTAAGAAAGTCCCCATCCAAATCCATTTTCTCATTTTCCCCACATTTCTGAAAGGCTTCTTGTGATGTTGGATGGAGAAGTCTGCTAAAGCCCCTGAAGAGGCAATGTTCAGAATAGGGGTGTCCACTTCCAGTGGGGGGGAGGGGGAGAGCAGGAAGTAATGTGAGCTGGGACCTACAGGATAATCATGTTCCATCTGAGTAGTGGAGGTGGTCACTACCCTGCCCCAGACCAGTGGCTGCCAGGTGAGAATGCCAGATCTGCAGAATTTTTAAATGAAGCCAAAATCAGGATTTTCACATAAAATCTGTGAAAGATTGACTACTTAAAAAAAAAAGAATCTGAATCTGATTAAGTCTCTAGCTGTAATTATGAATTTATTTCAGGTTGTGGGAAGCCCTAAGGTCAAACTGTTTCAATTTTTTTTTTTTTTTAAAAGCAAAAGCAAGGATGAAAGAGAGGCAGGGAAAATTGAAGATAAATGGGAAATTAAGGGAATAGTAACTGCACTGTACGGACCTTATTTGGAATGGTGCTTGAGATAATTTTTTTTAATGACCAAACTGGATAAATTTGAATACTGGCTATAATAGTTGATGTTATTAAAGAATTATTATTATATTTTGTTGTTTTATTCCTCTCTCAGTCATGCACATATTTAATATATATGTGTATATTAGTAATTCACATTTATTTAGCAATACTTCAAAGTTATAGAAGAGTTGTAGAGAAAATAATACCAAAAACCTTCCTATATACACTCCACGCATATCTACCCATCTAGCATCTTTTTTCCTAAACTATTTGCAAGTTGCAGAAATTATTCTTTTGTTACCCCTGAACACTTCAGCATTTATTTCCTCAAAAAGGGGGGCTTCCCTCAGTTTCCTTATCTTTCAGAGGATCATACTAAAATATGATAAAATCATGTGACATCTGGGATTTGCTTCAAAATAATACGGCAGAGGATCTATATGAAAGAAGATTGGTCAGCAGTTGAGAATTCAAGAAGCTAGATAATGGCCACATGGGTGTTCATTAAAATAAGCTTTCTATAGTCTATATATGCTAAACTTTTTCAAGAGAAAATTTTAAAAGATTATGTTAATTATATTAAGTGAATTAAAAAATACAAAATAGTCTACAAATGTTAACTATTACAGAAACACATGACAAAAGGTTAACATTCCAAATTATTTCACAATAGATAAATATTACTTTTATATTTAGAAGAAAAAGGTAATACAATGTAAGAGAATTAAAAGTATTGTTAAGGCCTCCCTGGTGGCACAAGGGGTTAATTTGCAGACTATGAAGCTATTGGCAGCCACTGCAGCATGAGCTCAGTTCAAGGCCTGAGAGCTTCCCACATGGTACAGCAGACTTCTCCTGTCTCACCCGCTGCTCCCCTCAGCAGTGTACTTCAGTAGATCTGCCTGTTCTGCTCCCCACTCTGTCTCTGGTTAATCCTCTCACCACCACCCCCAGCCTCTGGCCTATACCCCAGCTCTTGTATGCATAAATAAGTAAATCTTTAAATGAAAATAAAACTATCATTAAAAGTCAAACAAAACACAGTCCATATGTGATCTGGATGGTCAACGGACCCCTAGTTTGCAGATTTTAATTTGGGAAGTAGATCCACAAAACCACAATGAGGTGTCACCTCACCCCTGTGAGAATGGCCTATATCAAAAAGAATGGAAAGGATGTAGAGAAAAAGGAACTCTCATCCACTACTGGTGGGAAAGCAAGTTGGTGTAGCTTCTATGGAAAACGGTATGGAGAGTTCTTGAGAAAACAGAAGTGAAATCCTATGTGACCCATATGAACCTCTGCTAAATATTTACACCAAAAATGTGAAAACTCTAATACAAAGAGACTTACGTACTCTGATGTTATAAGCAGCTCTGTCCACAACTGGTGTCATGGAAACAACCTAAGTGTTCATCAACAGATGAACAGATAGAACTTGTTGAATATATATACTCAATGGAATATTAGACAGCTCTTAAAAAATGAAATGGTGGCATCTGGGACAAAATGGATTGATCTTGAGGTGATTATGTTAAGTGAAATAAGTCAAAAGTGAAAGATAACACTCATCCGTGGAATATAAATAACCAAAAAAGAAACATACACAGGTAAAATATAGGAGGAGCAAATCCTTAGATTTAGTGAAAGAATTTTACTAGTTACCAGGGAAGGAGAAGGAGGGGAAGGAAGAAAATGAAATATTGGCACAGTGGTTTGTTGGAGGGTGAGTGGAACATATGTACATGTGGAGGAGTCAAAATGTAACTCCCAAATTAAAATAAATTAAAAAAGAAATAGAACCACAAACAATGGCCTATGGGCCAAATTTGGCCTGCCACCTGTTTTGTATAACCTACATGCTGAGAATGTGTTTTATATTTTTAAATGATTGGGAAAGAACCCAAAAGTAAAATAATACTTCATAAGATGAAATTCAATATCAGTATCTATAAATGAAGTTTTACTGGGACACAGTCACAATAATTCCTTTCTTTCTTTACATAAATTGTTAATTTTATATTTGAAATTATATATTATTATATTTTGAATTCAAGCAATAAAAAAAATATAAAAATTTGTTTTCTCCGTTATTATGTAAATAGCCTCAATTTTACCTCAATCCACAAAACCTAGTATTTTTACTATTAGGTCTTTTACAAAAAATAATTGCCAACTCCTGGTTTAGACTGGACTTTCCCTGTAACTTAAAAGCAGTTTGGTTTAGCAAAAAAGCACTAGAATAGGAGTCAAGCATGACCCTTAACTCTGACCTGACTAAGTGACAAATAGTCTAGGTCTCAGGCCTCTCAATGATATATAATAGAGTGGGTCTAAGGTACATATAGCAACTGAAATCTGTGGTCCACACTCTCTTAAGAGCTAAGCAAGAAAAACAGGGGTGAAGGCAACACTAAATGCGGATAAACCAGCCAGATGTGGTTTACCTGAGAACCAAGGCATTTAAACAACTGGAATATACTGTGGGGATGGATCAAGAGGCATTCAGACTATAGGCTGGAGAGACTGGGGAGGACCCAAAGAAGGGTAGGCAGTGGGAGCCCCAAAGACAGAGCAGCATGACTACCCTGGAATATGGCTTTGGGAAAAAGAGTTTCTAAAATCCGCAGCTTAAAGTAGGTGTTTGGGGCATATCTCCAGTCTGAGCTTTGTGGACCAGAAGCACTTGGTCATAGCACATGTAAAAAAAGTTCATTTACTTTCAAGTTTAATCCAGAACTGGTAGAGCGATATGGGGGTGTGCGGACCCTCTAGCATCCTTAGCATGTTTAATAGGAATGAGAGACTTCCTAAGACTCTGATAAATCACCCTTAAGGATGTCAATGAGCCAGCTCCTCCAATAGCCAACATGGGGCAGTGAGACAGCAAGGTCAACACTACGACAAAAGCCTGGCAAAACATCACAGCACCGGGACCTCATGCAGCAAACCTGCAGCCTACATTTCAGGGGTGCTCCGTAGCCTCCTCCAAACTCTTTCTCCCCCATGGACCTGTCATTCTTCAATTCACTTCAGTGCCCGCACAACAGAATCGCCTTTTGTTCCTCCTGCCCACCCCTGAACTGCTCCCTTTGCTCCATCTTTCTCGTATTCGCACCCGCCTGCTTGCAGCCCTCTCAGTCTCCCCATTTTGTGTCCAGATTACTGCCACCTTCTCTACCATATGTGTCCCCCAATCTCCTGTGTTTTCAAGAGACTCCTTCAAGAGTGCAGCTCCTTTCTTTCCCTACTATAGGTTCCCCCTTTCCCTTCTAGAACAGTTAAAGGAACAAGAGGAAAGGGAAAAAAAAAAAAATGACAAGGGCACTGCCCTTCTGGGATTTAACCACATTCTCAGCTGGTGGCTTTTGTTTTCTCGTCTCACTGACTTGTAAGGCCCTCGGGGCAGGGACTCCACGTCATGCTCAGCACTGGGGAAGATGGGGAGGACGGTTGGGCCTTAATTAGAGCAAGGCCTCAGACAGGGTAGAAGATTTTAGCAGGCAAAAAGAAAGGGAATTTCAAAATGTCTACCTGGCAGCAATGACCACGGGGGTAAGAGAAAGGTTTATTTTATCATATGCAGAAAATCATGAACGTTCTCACTGCTTTTTATGAACACAGGAAGGATATTTACGCTGGCATTTTAAAAACAAAACAGTAAACAGTACCAGAAAACAAATTTCCTCCACAGGCTAAATATAGTGAGTGTGGACGCAAATGTTAGTCTCGAACCCCGAGCAAATAATAGCTGCAGAAACAAAGAAGCCGTAAAGGGAAAAGATGCAAAATGAGCTACAAGATCAAAAGAGCAATTTTCTGGTCAATGAGATATTTAGGCCATATCAGAGCCATGCTGGGATCACCTAAAAAAGACAAGCGATTTGGCAACTGGTCTTTGATTTACCTGCTGCCCAGAAAGCCTTCTGAAGAACGGCAGGCAGGGCAACCCCCATTGTCAGTCAGGGAAGGTAAAAAGCAAAAGCATCTTGCCTGCATCACAGATTCAAATTTTTGCATTCAAGGACTTCTCCACTTAACATCTGCTCATGAATGTGAAAGATTGGAAGTCAGTAACAGGGTCACCTGGCAATGCAGGCAGACCAGCTTGGAGTAGGCCAGTCAGAAATACGGTGACTGATCAGGAGCCAAGACATCCTGGGATGGTGATGAGGATGAGACATGGAGTCCCAGCAGAGAACCATCCTGGCCATCAGCTGAGATGCCCCCAAACTGAAGGCCAGCCTTCAGAGAACAGTATGAAAGGCCACGGAGAGAAGAACATGTCATTCATTCCATTCTGGAACAGAGGGGCAAACCACTGCACCTGCCCACGCAATATGCTGACCTGGTGTTGGAACCTGGACCGGAGTTTCAGAGTTTCACATCATATTCCATTCTGCCTGGCTTGTGGTGGTGTCTGTCACACAAATGCTTAAAGAGGTGAGCTGAATTGTTGAAGGCCCCCTCCCCTCTGATATGCAATATCCTACTACTATGAAGGACTAGGAGATTCCTCATGCAGTGGTGTTTCACAGCCAGTAAGAACTAAACAAAATATATGGAACTCAGCTGGGTCACCTCTAACTTGTGATAAGCGAAGTCCACTACTACATCATGAATCAATTTGAGAAGGTGCTTCTAAAACTTTAGAAGGCTTCAAAGGGCCTTATTGTTTAGAACTCAAAGAGCAAACCTGTTTTTGTTCTTGTACCTTCATCAACAGACCAATCTAAAAAGCATAAAGGAGTTCTGGTTCTTAACAAGAATTTTCTAGGGCCTCCCTAATGTCCTAGGGGTTAAGACTCAGCGCTACTACCCTTAGGGCCTGAAGTCGATCCCCAATCAGGAAGCTAACTCACATATGGTGCAGCAGACCTCTCTTGTCTCGCATGCTGCTCCCCTTAGCAGTGTATATCAGTAAATCTACCCGTTTTGCTCCCCACTCTGTCTCTGGTGAATTCTCTCACCCCCCTGCACCTCTGACCTACACCTCAGTTCTTCTACGCAAATAAATAAAATTCTAGTATTATTTGTTCAAATAGAGGCATATCACTTCATGTGGTAAAGCTTTTAGAAAACCACCGACAAGCAAATAAGTTTACTGAGCTGAGTTGTTTAGCATTTGAAAACAAAGGCAATTTATTGTGGAGGTGGGACAGACTTTTCCAGCATTTGCCTTTGAAAACAAATTAAAGGAAATGACTATTTTAATGTTTCGCCATGAGTTTAAATTCTAGTTCCCTTATGAAAAATAAAACAAGACTTCCAAGAAATTTCCATGCTTTGAGAAGCTTTTCTGCCATGGATTTCATGGGTTGATGATGAATCTGTGCCAAAATTTCATCACCACCTAGGACTATAATGTCCAGAGCGTCACTTCTCATTTGTAGGAAATTTCTGGGTGGGATGGGGTCAAAGGCAATGGCTCCACTGGCACCAATCCCCGAGAATTTTACAAAAACCAGCCATGGGAGGTTGGCCTATCCTCTCACTGCAGGGGAAGCTTCCTAAGTAAGGCTCAGCCCACAAAGTCAGAAATATATAGTGACAGTAACACAAAGAATGGAGAGCTTAGTTTGACAACAAGCATTCCTCTACCAGGTATCAACCCCCACCATATCTTCACCTGGTTGGCTCCATATCACTGTGTGGATCTCCACTCAATGCCCCCTCCTCTGGTAGGCTTTCCCAGACAACCACCCCAAAGTGGCTCCCCTCTTCCCAGCATGTCTCCCCTGCTTTTAAAAATTCAGTTTCATTTTTCTTCTCTGCACTTGTCTTCCTTCATCAATTTTCACATGTTTATTTTTGCCCTCCTCCTCTGCCACCCCAACATAGTAGAAGCCCTGGTATCTCTTTTTCATGACTCTATTTCCAGCCTCTGGAACACACCTCACATATAGTAGGTGCTCAATAAATGTGTTGAATGTTTAATTACCAAGAAAGCTGTTAACAAAGGTCTTTCCCTTAGAAGGAACTGTTAGAATGAACCACATGGTACCAGAAGCTCAAAGGTTTGACCAAGCACTACAGAGAAACCTGCTAGCTTCTTTAGCAAATCCTCTCACCACATCACCCAGGTCTAAGACAATGGCCTGCCATTCCAGCCATGGGAAAATTCACGGTAGGTCAGCATCAATGTACCAGCAAAAAAAAAAAAAAAAATGCGATCTTGGTAACCGCTTTGACTAAAAAGCTTAGGAAAATGTGTACTATTCTCCAAAGGAGGGAAAAAAAAGAGTCGAGAATTTTATAGCATAAATCATTCAAGCAAAAAACCACAGATGTGCCCATTTCGTTTTGGTGAAAACAAAATAATTGTTTCCACATTCTTCCTGTCACACTTGTTCTGGCCTGCCCAGAAACACCTTAGCCAAAACGTGCAAATGGTTAGTTAAGCATAGCTTTTTTAGGCAATGAGAAGGAGTAAGTACCATCTTCTATAATCGATGAGAAATGTTTCTGGCTAATCTAGGAATCCAATAGTAATAGTAAGTGGGTAAGTGTAGAAAAGCTTTGTACCTTATAAACATTTCCAGGAAATCTGAAGACAAAGTATTAAGGCGAAACACAAAGTAATAGATTATTATTATTCCATTCATTGGTCTATTTATCAGAATGACAAAGGTACAATATACTTCCCAATTGTCTTACTTGGCTTCAAGCTCTTGGATTGTGTTTAAAATACTTTTAGGAGAGACCGAGGGCAACATGAGTCAATAATGTCACAAAAAATCATTAGGTATGAAAATCTACATGATGACACAACCATGCTTGAGTTAAGAACAAAAGGGCTGAAGTGTTAGAGAGAAAAAATACACTGTTGAATCTATCAGGCATTCATTTTTTATGGTAAAATAATTCCATTGCATGTATCCATCTTATCTTATAATTAAGATTCAAATGGATTCAAAATGATTAATTTGTACTGGCCTATCAAAATAGAAGACATTGTAGTTGTAATCTTTCTGAATAGCAATAGTGTTTTAATTACAAATGCCTGGCTCATTATTTGTTCAAGAGCGAATGACAATTAGCTTGATCCTACTGCAACTATTAATGCTACTGGTGCTAACTAAAATAAATAGGCAAGACTGAATTAGGTTTCTGACATTTCCCTTTAGTTTACGATCTTCTGATTGATGCTATATTCAAAATGTACTTAGTCATTTTAAGTCACAGGCAGGAAGGAAAATGGCTCCCGAACAGCCAAAAAAAAAAAAAAAAAGAGGTGTTGCAGAAAGGCTGTTTCATGGCAAGCCCAAAGAACGAAATCACTGAGATGGATGATGTTCTGACATAACTGAACCAGAGAATGACTCCGAGCAAAATATTTAAATTGGCCTTAAAACACACAACAACAACAACAACAAACCTTTAGCCCATTACAGTGAGTGCTTTGGAAAATTAGAAACTGCTAGAATAAAGCAACTATTTACACAGATGGTTCTGAATCTCAATGTTCTGCACATCAGACCAAACCTCAGGGAGGTTTTAGGTTTGGCAGTATCTTCTTCTAACACACCTATGAAGTTCTGTCCACAAAGGCTCAATGGGCAGCTCTCAGTGGTGGGGGAGTGGGTTTGGGCTTGGGTGCTTCTCTACAAGAGCTCTGAGGTACCAATGGAGGGATCGGGGAAACAAGAGCATAAGCATCTCCGGATTTTCAGAATTTCTGAAACACCTTTTGTTTCAGTGGCGCTGGTGAACTCGTGATAATGAAACTACACCTTTGTACACAAACCTTGACCAGCATTCTGGAGCATATGACAAAGAAAACCTTAATTTTGAAAGTACCGAGCACAAAGGAGGAAGAAAAAAAGGCTTCACTGTGCAAGCTTTCTTTATATGGGTAGCAACATGGCTTAATTTTTAAGGCTTGACGATCGCATTAAAAAATGTCTAAAGCCAGTTCAGACTCTAAGTGAGAGGAAAAAGAAATGTAAAATTTTCATTACACATTTGTTTCTTTTTTAAAGAGAATGTTTTGCCTATCTGTTTTTGCATTTTTAAATAAGATGTGGTTGCCAAGGAAACAGGTTCTGGTCCAGTCTTAATTTGAAACTAAAATATATTTGAGAAGGTAAGCAAAAAGAGCTTATGAATTATTTTGAAAAGTGCCAGCATTTAGTACTTATAGAACCACAGCTGTATGGTCTGCAATGAACCATTCCAGAGACACTGTTTCATTCAATGAAGCTCTTTTTCTTCTAACAAGGCCATCTATATTCAATATTCCTCCCTTTACAAATAGTAACTCCCCATCCCCCCCCCCCAATAATAAATATACAAATAGTGTACTTATTCTTGTATATTATCTAAAATTGATTTTTGGAAGCATATAAGTTTTTATTTTCATCTTTCATATAACACGTTTAAAGACCGCTTCTTAAAATTTAAATATTTTCAATGTTTCTTATTAGGCTTGTTTGCGCCCTTTGAAATTATCTCCAGAAACCGACTTATTTTTAGTTTCAAGCTACAATGGAACTGAATCAACAGACTTTTCAAAAAATTCTTTTGTTGCCTCATGGCGCCACACCTATCATATATATAATTTTTTAAAAGAGGAATCATCTCACTTTTATAGCAGAAACAGTATATAAGTTCATAAAAGCTATATATTTATATATTAACTGAATGGGGAAAAGCTATCCTATTTAACACCCTCCCTCCAAGAAATTACAACTGTCTTTTTAAATTTTGTTTTAAAAGCCATAGTTTAATCCTCTAATGTTGTGCTGCCTGGCTCAAAAAAATCTATAAAACATGCAGATTTCAACCTACCTGTATGTATCACTTAATGCAGTGCTAGCATGACAAGACACTCAGCCATTTTTATGTAAAGCGATGGAGACCAACTGATTTCTCCGTCTTCTTGCTCACAAGTTTTAGATGCAATTGTCACACACACAAAAAATCATACGCAGAACAGCTTGAATGTACTGCGATCACGAGAACTGAATTTATCAACAGGAAAACAGGATTGGAAAAAAAGAAGTTTCTCATCCAAGGTTTCACTGAGGCTGCAACCAAGGAGGTGGTGTGTTGAATTTTTTCCCTTCCTCCTCTGAGAGTTCAAAGCCCGGAGCTGACCACTGCAAAGGCCACTGTCACATTTGCTGAAAATCAAACCACTGATACCAGCACTGAAAACACAAATTTGAGAAACAAGTTGTTTGCACACCATGGAGTGCATAAGAGTTAAAAATAGATTCCACCTTGCCTCCTACCTGCATAATAAATATGTAAGTTTCAAGTGTTTAATTTGATATTCACATTAATTAACAATACAACATACATTATTTAAAAGACAGCAAATGCAAGAAGAAAGGGGAGACACCATCTGGTAGCAGAGTTTTGTTGTTGTTTTGTTTTTAGTGGCTTTTTTTCTGGCTTTGTTAAAAAAAAATGGTAAAATCCTGTTTTGAATGTGATGAAAAGCAAACATCCAAAAGCAAATGAATCGGAACTGAAAGGTGAGGTTGAAATATCTAAGGCTGTAATGAGGCAAAAACAAGTCTTCGCTACCAGATGATATGGCATACAGAGCATTTACATACTCACATCTGAAATACTAGGCAACGTGTAATGAATTCTATACACAGCATGCACACACAGCACAAGCACGGCTAATCCTGCCTGCCATCTTAGGCTCGCAGAAGCAAGATACACTGCATGCAGCACACGAGCACTGGGGAAAGAGGAGGCAAGGGACAGCTCACCTTAAATGCAGTATCTGATTAATGTTGTAAGTGACATTGCATATCAGCCTCAGAGTCTTGGTTCAACTGGGTAGGAGGGAACAAAGAAAAATGTCATCAACTGGTGATGCAAGATGAGCCCAATCACTAAACACTGTTTAGCAAACTCCAAATTCTGCAACCAGACAGTAGAAGGCATTTCAAACACTTAAGCAGAGCTGCTGCACAATGAAAGTCTCCTTCTCTTCTGAGAATCAAACAATCCTTTTGCTAAGGAAGAAAATAAGCTGGAACGAATACTGTCATATCTTCCTCCTGAAGAAAGCTTTCAATACAGTATGTATCTGGTTGGGGATGCATTTTGTAGACTGTTAATTTCATAGAATTGCTAACAACAACAACAACAAAAAATCAAAAACTGTTAAGCTATTGCAAAGGAAAATAATTTTAAAGAACAGAGCATTTCTAGATTATTTTTCAAGATCCTAAATGCTGCCGGCAGGCTTGTAGGAGAATGCATGATCAGCTGCCGGTATCAGTGCTATAACCTCTAACCACAAGCGTGTAAATGTATCCTGCTAAATCTATCTGCAGTACAGAATGGCAGATACCTCCTCAGTCGGAATTGTATTAAAATGTGAATGAATTTGCTTCGACTTAGAAAAATAAAATCAGCACAGAAAAATAGATTGATGCTGAATTTCTTGGGCTGTGTAGCAGCCCATTAAAAAAGATAAAAAAAGCTATCCTTAGGATACTGACCTAAATAATATTAAGACGTGCAGCAGCAGACCACACTTGCTCAGAACATAGGAAATGCAAAATGATTTTCTTCCCTCCCTTCCCACCCAAAAGCTAAATGGTAAAGTAATAAGCCACGAATGAGAATATCAAAATATATATATTTTACATACTGTCAAAGAAATGGTGCTGTGCTGGGATGCGGGACTCTTTGTTTTACTTTGAGGCTATCTTAGCCACGCTGGCATGATGACATTGACATCATGGAGGTCAGGGCTGACACTGGAGTGCTATTCGTTTTATGAGTGAAATGTTTTCCGAAAATTAAATCTCATCTACTCAAACACCGAATTTCATGTCTTCCTCAATACCACCTCCCTAACCCTGCTGTTCAAGATTGATGGGATCTAGTTTGGCTGTATGTAATAAATTTGAATCACCTTCTATAGAGATTCCAATTCATAACTGTAGGAACTCATTTTTTAAACAAAAACCTCCAAGAATTTTTATGCATCCCCTTTCAACCCTTCCTATCAACACACACACCCCCCCTCCCACTTACACACGAACACCCACACGTACACACGCGCACACACACACAATTGAAGCTCAGATTGCAATGAAATGTTTAACATGTGGAACAAAAAAATGTGAAAGAACTGCTTATTCAGGCTTTTGAAGAAATGCCTAATAAGCAAATAATGTTTTGCTACAAAACCAGTGTTACCAGGTCCCCAAAGAGAGGAAAACAGCATGGCTTGCTAGAAAAATTTCTTCCAGATCCTACCGGCAGGTAAAACACAGAAAATCATTTCATTTTCCATGCATGTTGCATAAAACAAGAAGTCTTTTATTTTTAAGGAAAGAGAGCAGATTCCTTTCTACTCTTTCTTCAGCTACAAAGAAATCATACCCACCCCCACCCTATTTCCTGGAGATAAGCCAAAAAATTTATAAAATGCCGTAAGACTGATTTTGAATATATAATATTTATTATTCTTGTTCTTCTTATTTCTTCAAAAATCTTTAATTGGCTATTGCACACTGAATATGATCATGTTAATTCACTTTAACATGTACAAGAATGAATATTTGCAGTGTTACTAGTTTTCCAGTGCCTCTATCTTCTGTAAGGGCTGGCTAAAAATAATCAGGTTAGCAAAACATTCAGGTTTCCCCAGATTTTTGTAAAGGAGAATATGTATTCAGGCACCTTAGGTACTAGGTTTCCACAGCTGGATCTTTTGTTTCTGGCTCTCATTCTATCTCCTCCCTCAGAACCCAAGTGATTTTTAGCTCAATGTATGGATAGTACCTCGCCCACCTCTAGCCCATACACTTTAGTCTGAGGGTTGGACTGCCCAGATGGTCTGTCATACCTGACCCACACTGAGTTCTCTTCTCTTTGGAGCATACCTCTCCTCCACAACTACTACAGATGTAAACATGGCTCGAATGGGAACAGTAGCTCCTGGTCTAACACCAATGGTGGCGCCATCTTCCCCACCCCCCCATCATTGCTCTGTGAGGTCTGGTTACTATTGACAGCGACAGAGAATCAGAATGGAGTGTCCTTAGGCTAATTCCTCCTTTACCATTGGGGTGGTGAATTAGAGACTATCACACTGACTAACAAGTTATCAATTTAATACAGTAATCTATAAAGCAGTCCTTCGAGTGGGGTCGGAGGAGGGTGAAGCGAACACATAGGCATTTGATGATATTAGTGTCTGTTCAGATAGTCCTCATTAGTAACATTGAAAATCTAGACATTCATGGGAAAAGACCCATAAATTATCATCATGTAGGCTAAATATACCACATACGGAATCAACTATGATCACATAGAACTAAACCACTGCCTCATCTGTCTAGGATAAAAAATGAGAGTGACAAGGATAGAAATCCACAGCCAGATCCCCGAGAAGTGTGACTAGTGATGGTCTCTTTACAGGAGCAGGTGGCGAACGTGGTCAGGTCCCTACTGGTATTAGCAAAGCCGGATGCCACAGCCAGTGGGTTCCAAAACCCTCCCCCCTCCATGCGGTTCTCTGTTCACTTTGTCCAAATGAGTCTACTAGCCACATATTGGCTTATTTTGTGATGTTCCAAAACACTCTATGAGCAAACGTGGTTCGTTTACTAAACCTGCTTGTATTAAATTTGAACTATAGTTGAAAACATTTAGATGGGTGAGCTTGTTTAGGCAGATAGCTTCAACCAGTCAATCCTGTTTTGCACTTTTAACAAACCATGCTCCTGACTGAATTACTTAAGCTTTGCCATCATTACAAGTGGCAAAGGGTATGCATTCACTTCTGATTTTTAAAAATTACGTGCTCCTGTCAACCTCCTTAGGGCATATGCACAAACTTTCATTTAAAAGACAAATCCCTTTTCCACAATGAAAAATGTAACCTGTTTCTGCCACTTTGATGAGTCAAGCACGAAAAACCCTAAATAATGTGGGGGGAGCAGACTGGAAAGGACAGAACTAGCAGTGAGGGGTGCGTCTTTCACTTTGATTAACGCTCTTGCTCACGGTCTCCCTGCTCTGTAGTCTGAGCTCATTTTATTTTCAGTCCTGTGGGTTAAAGTTAAATTGCATGGCTTATGCAAAGTATATAATTCAAGTATGAGCAAAGCTTGACTCTCTGTTTAAAACAAAACAAAACAAAACATAAAGTCAGAGCACAGAGTCCCAGAGGAATCCTTGGTTTATAAACATTTGGATTGGTTTGCACATTTCTTTACTCCATTCACTGCATAAAAAATTACAGCTATTTTCCCTGCACACCTAATAAATATGTCAACATTCGTAGGTAAATTCTTATCAGGGTAGGGTATTCTAAATTTTAAAAAATAAAATGTTTACCAAATAGAACATTCTTGTTTAAATTCTCAGAATTTAGAAAATTAAAATTATTTTTATGAGATTGGTTATTACAGTTATGTACAGTATATTCAGCTCTAGAAAAAAACACGGTGACAACTTATCAATGACTAAAAATGCCTTTAGATGATATTTTTGCCTAATTTTGGAGGGGAAAGTCCAATGTTACTCTGAATATTTATATTTTGCCCAGAGGTTTGGGCAGGAATTTCCTTCTACTTTGATCAGAGCTAAAAGTCAAAAACGGCTACCATTTACTGAGAACCTATGATTTTAATCCAATAATCCTGCAAGATGGGTATTAGCTGCCATCAATTTTAGGTGAGGAAATAATCGAGAGTCCTACATAAATTAATAGCAGAGCGAGGATTCAAACCTAAGGCCAATTCATTTCAAAGTCTGAGTCTTTCCACAAGGATAAAACTTTCTCCTTCATTTACATTCCACTGTGGTATAGGAATCCTTTTTATGTAGAGATTCCTGGTAAAGGTAAACTCAAATTCCTGGAGCCATAGTTATCCTGTTTATAGGAACGACCCACAGCTCTCTAGACCCAGGGAATTCTGGGAATGCCGGATGCCCCCAACTGGAGATAGACTGGAAAAGGTGGAAAGGATAATAGAAGAGGTCTAATCAAGTGAAGGGTAGAAAGCACAGTAACAAATTTGGTCAGATATTTCTCTTTCACTCATGAAGGGAAATGGGTGGGAAAATTTACCTTTCCATTTGAGGAACCTTCACCTAATGAAGTCCAATCTTTTCTGACACTGTCTAGGAAACTAAGGCTGAGAGAGATCTGGTCAGTTTCCTAAGATCACACATTAATGTGTGGGTTTAACCATTTTCTGTCTAAAAAAGTAGATCTCACTTCCTTTTATACCTAATAAGTCCAGCTTTGGTGAGTGAATTTGCTATTGGGTTGTTACATTGTTTTAAAAAAAATGGCAATCAAGAATGACCTGGTTTCCACTCGTAAATGATGTTTTTGTCCTGAACAGATAACCTAAGTCAGTAGTATGAGTTTCTTCCCCAAAATAATTTTTAAAGGGTTTTTAAAAAGTCTAACATTTGAATAAAAGGTTTTCTTCAGCCAAACTTATTGTTTTAAACACAGCATTTCAATGACTGACTATATGCTAACATCTATACATTTTATCCCTCAGAACCTGTTCAGCTAAGAAAATTAGTGAATTTTAAAAATATAAACCAGCTTGCTTTCTAGGTCAATTTGGCTAAGAGCTAGACTCCCAGTTTCCTGCCTCCTGGTTGTGTAGCCAACTGACTATCTCGCTTCATTGCAGTAATTTTATATGCCAACCAGATGGCATGCAAAGGGGGCTTTCTAATCAACTCTTATCAGCTCCACCTTGCCTGGGAATATGAGAGGATTGTTTTGCTCTGTGCTTATAAGGCAGGGGGATGAAGGGTTCGGTGAATGGACATGGTTGAAGAATATGAACTCCGATTCTTAGATAAGAGCTTTCTTTCTTCTACTCATTACCATTTGTGTATGATGTAGGTAAGAGGTACAGACTTGATGGCAAGGGTCTGGCAGTAAGCCTTTGGGACCAAACTGGGGTTACCGTCCAGAAAGAGTTGGGGAGAGAAAGGCAATTCGATCATGTGACTTTCAACAAAGAAAAGGGGGTAAAGGACTTAGGCAGCAAACGTGACTTGGGGGATGACATCCCACCCTAATCCAATTCAAACCCTCCCCACCCCCGCCGGGAGTATCTTCACTACCTCTTACCACCATTTTCGATATCACCATCACAGTTCTAGCAACATAATATTTTCTGGTTTTGTCTCAGTGCATTTGAAAAGTGGCAGGAATAAAGACCATGTGTGCACATGGAGGTCAAGGGCATTCCTGCATCCCTAAGCAGGCAGTCGTTGTGGCCAGCACTCTGGGGCGGGACTAGAATCACATGGTTGTCTAGATCCTGACCAGGCAAACACATACTCAGCACAAGAAGTTTAAGTTTCATCTTCCTAGTGATTGGCAACTAGGTTAAAAGGGAGGGTAGGGATGTAAATAAAGACGGTAAAGGAAGAATTCTTAAAGATCGGGAAGATCTACCCCACTGGAGAGCATGGTCCTCACGTCTTTTTTCATGTTGGGCAATAGATATTACATGGTTTTACCTGGGAATAAATTCACTTGCTTTCCCTTCTCTCAAATAAGAAATTTTGCAGCTGAGAAGGGTTGCAACCAGGTATTTCTCACCAGAGCAGCTTAACAAACCTCAGTGAATCTTCACTTCCTTTGGATTCAAGATAAAAGCACACTAAGTTGTTGCATTGAGTTATCAACTTTCATTCCCATGCCATGGTTGTTTTTTGTAAGATTTGAAATCTCCCCCTGCACTGAAAGCACCCCGAGTATCATGGAGAGACTCACATGGGTTGGCTCTTGATTGACCAGCAATCAAACTTAGGGGGACTGTCTCTGCTCCCCCCACTACCAGTGGAGTCTTCAGCTTTATATCATAAAGCCACTTCTAAGACGGGAGGACTTGCTCCACTAGTTGAGGAATAGACCTGGGGACCGAAAGTACCTAGAAGTCTTTTGAGTACTTTGTCACTTGTTTATCAAAGGGGACACAAACAGACCACAGTCTTGGTTTAAATGCATCCCCCCCCTCGAACAGAGAGAGAGAGAGAGAAACAGTGGCCTGACAGCAACACAGGTGCCTCCAAAAAGTGCCTCAATGGTTCCATGGACCCTCAGTGGCAAAGCACGTTTCATAGAATTACAGAATGGGAAGGTGCTTTAAAGAATGTCATTGAAACTCATTTCTTGAGGGGGGAGAAAATCAAGTTCAAAGAGTGTTATCTCTGAATAACTCAGTAACCATGTAAAAGCCATCTTCCTTCCTAGTATTTTGTGATTTGTAATTCAACACACTGGTCCAATTTTTAAAAATAATTCTAACCCCTGGTGGTTCAAGGGGTTAAGTCTCAGCACTATGAAGCTATGGGCAGTCACTGCAGCACAAGTTGGATCCCCAGCCAGGGAGCTTCCCACATGGAGCATCAGACCGCTCCTGTCTGGCCCACTGTTCCCCTCAGCAGCGTATGTCAGTCAATCTGCCTGTTCTGCTCCCCACTCTGTCTCTGGTGGATCTTCTCACCACCCCACACCTCTGGCTTATACCATATGCATTTGTATGCATAAATAAATAAATCTTCAAAAAAAATTCTAAGCTTTCGTATAAATAGCTAATTAATAAATCATTACAGAATAACTGAATGAACGAATGAACAGCTACTGGTATAGAGGCTTTATAATTTGTCTTCCCATTCCTCTTGGGGAAAAAAATTGTTATAGTATGCTTGTTTAATCTTTTTAAAGCTCAACTAAATATAATTTAAAGTAAAATAGTAAATAATGACCAAAATATCACTTGGGGACAAAGTAAGCATCATTTGAGAAGTATCAGAAAAGTAGGCTTGATTGCTATATAAAGTCAATCAGATTAAGTTTAGCCAGTTGAAGTTGCCTTCATCCTCTTTAGTTTGCAAAGACAAATCTCATGAGTTAGCATAAGCAGCTAAAAATAAGTTGCAGGTTTCATTTTTCGTTGTTCACTGTGGTTGTGAAACCAAAAGGTGCAAAACTAGGAGAGTCACCAACGCCTACCAAAAAGCAGCAACTCAAAGCATCACCTCCCTAGCACACCATTCTGCTGATCCACAGCTCACACCCAGGCCCAAGAAATGTACACTTCCATCCCTCTTACCATGGTTCTTGAGATGTCCCCAAATAAATAAGGCATGGCAGGAAATCAGGGTCAAAGGCCAGTCCCTGGAAATGGTAGTTTGTGTGTATGTCGTCATATCCGGACAGGATGCCACATAGAAATCAGCCCCTATGTGCTCAGTATCAATCTTAGGTGATATGAGGAACCTGCTGCAGAGCATGGGAGTAAATAAAACTAGACTCTCATTACCATAGTGCCCCGAAGCAAGTGAACGCAGCAGCCTATAGCTCTTGACCTCAATGCCCAGGGCCTTGTGTAAATCTATACCGCAAATCCAGGTGGCTCATAGTAAGTTTTATTTCAAAACTAGCTTTCCAGGTCCAAATCTGGCAAAAAGGGGTTTGACAGAGGCATCAATGCTTCAAAGGGAAGAGACAACTCACGCTGTCCATTCAGCAGTGGCACAAGGCTCAGAGAGAGCAGTGTAGTTAAAAGAAATCCCTCAGCTGAATGAGATTGAACGGGGGCAGAGAAGGGTTAATCTCCTTCCATTAGAGGAGGGGCCATTTGGTGAAGGTGAAGAGAATAATCTGTATGAAGAGCAGAGCAGACAAAGCACTATTGCAGAAATGAAATTACAGTGCAGGGGCGAGAAGGATGATTTGTCCTAGATTTTCGCTATGAGACCATTTCTTAGATCTGAGTCTTTACCTCGCTTTGAAGTTACGTCTCAGGGAGGGGATGGGGGATATATTCACACTCAGTGCTGGAGTACTTGCACTTTGATTCCATCTGAGATAGGCTGTCTCTGAGAAGCAGAGGATGAGGCCAAAACAACCAGGATACCATAAAGGACTAATTATAAATTAGAAAGTGGCCAAGTAAATAATAGAAGGTGCAGAGAAAAGAAGCTAGGGGCTAAAGCCCCCTTCCCTTTTAAAAACAAACACTTCTTTAAAAGTTGCTTTTAATAACCTTTTGGGAAATAGTTTGAGTCACAAGGAATTGCAAAAATAGTACTGTAAGCGTATACGTCATCCAGTTTTTCCCTGATGGAAATAATAGCCTACTAACTGTAGTACATTGTCTAACCCCAAAACTAACACTGGTACAATTGGAACAGTATTGTCAACTCAGGGACAGACTTTATTTGGATTTTACCAGTTTTTACATGCACTCTGTGTGTGTGTGTGTGTGTGTGTGTGTGTGTGTGTGTGTGTGTGTATCTATAGAGTTCTCTGAAATTTTAAGACATATGTAGACTGAAGTAGCCACAACTAAGATATAGAACTATTCCAAAACCACAAAGAAACTCCCTGTGCTACCTACTCCTCTACAGTCACACCCATCCCCCAAACCCGACCACTGGCACTGATTTCTTCTCACTGTAACTTTGTCACTCTAAGAATGTTAAGAGGAACCATGCGGTATGTTACCTTTTGCTACTTTCTTTCACTTAGCTTAATAAAGTCCTTATAATCCATTCAAGTTGTATGTAAAAAGTGTGCTTTTTATGGCTGAGTAGTATTCCACAAGACATGTACCACCATCTGTTATTTATTCAGCCAGTGAAGGACATTTGATTTGTTTCCAGGTTTTAAGCTATACAAATAAAACTGGTAGGAATGTTTGTGTACAAGTTTTTGTGTGAATGTAAGTTTTCATTTCTCTTTTGTAAATGTCCAGGAGTGGGACTGTATGGGAAGCATATGTTTATAAGAAACTGTCAAACTGTTTATCACAGTGGCTGTACTACTTACATTCCTATGAGCAACTAATGAGTGATTCAGTCTCCACGTTCTTGCCAGTATTTTTTTCTTTAACAATTCTGACAGATGCGTAAGATAGTTGCCTGTCAGTACGGCAGTAAAGTTTGGGGCCTTTCAGAGCTTGGATGGGGTGTTTTCTGATATCTCACCGTTCCCATTTTCCTAACAGCTGTCTTTACAGCAGTATGGGTTGTCTAGCAATTCAGTGATGGGATAGAATGGGGTGGTCTGTCTTGATATGGGGTGGGACGTGAGGTTTGTCCACTTGTTCCTGACTGCAGTGCTGGGACATGGCCATCTGGAGAGCTGGGCCTCTTTGAGACAGTGCCTCTTGCCCCAGCAGGCAGACTTGATGCCAGTGACACTCAACACCATGGGGTCAGGGAGGTGATAACGGTCAGGGGCCATGGGGCAGGGATATAGTTTTCCTGGGCCCAGGTTCTCTTAAACCTTTGGCCAGAGACTACATGAGAATTTTTTATTCATAAGGTTAGCTACTTAATAGCAGGGTATGAGGTGGGGGCGGGACTTGGAATCAACAAAGACAGGTAAGTGGCATTTGTCAAATCATAAGCCCCACTGAACCCTTTTTGCCCTTGGACTTTGTACTCTGTTGTCCACCCAAGACAGCAGCATGTGGACACCTTCTCTGGATGTTGCAACACTCAGATATCTGTCTGCTAAGGGTTCGATTTGGTGGCACTGTTGTCACTGATACACACCCCTTCCTGGCTTTAGGAGCAGGTCCTGTCAGCAGTGAGGACTCCGACTAGGTATCAGAAAGTGCCTTAGCCAAGGAAGCTGTACAGGTTCCAGGGAGATGGGCTTGCATTGAGCCAGCAACACAGCCATGCCTGCAAAGTCATCCTCTAGACCACCCCACATTCCATATTCCTCATGACCCTGGCTCTACAAATTTTGGGGCCAGGAGACCAAGAACATGAGAGCAGTGATCCTGGAGGGGCACTGCCAAGAGGTAGAGGCCACGCATGGAAGTAGTGAAGCTTGGTGACCACAGCACATTCTCGGATACCTAAATGTGCGGATGGGCACAGAGGGCTTCTTCTTTGGGTTCTGGCTCCTGGACTTCAGCTGGTACCATCACAGGAGATGGATGTGGACTTGGGAATGGAAGAAACTAAATGGAGATTTACAGAACCTGCACATGACCTGGGGAATGTAGGTATTTGAGCAATCTGCAAAGGCAGATTGAAAAGCAAGTGACAGGTGGTTGGTCCTCCAGAATTGAGGTGGTGGCATGAAAGGAAGGGCAGCCAGATACTATCAGGTGATCAGTGGGTGTGGTCTGATGGGTTTGAGCAAAGTTATGCAGACAGGATGGTTGGTCATGCTTCCTCTAGAAGGTGGTAAGAATTAAAACTTTTGGTCATTGTTTGTATGCTGTGCTCCCTGCTGTGACAGAACATTTCTAAAATCCATCTTCAGGACCCCCTATCTGACCACTGCCCCTCCTTTGAGCAAGTGCTCCTCTGCCAGCCCAGCCCACAGGATCTCTCAGGTTAAAGTGGCAGGCACAGCACCACTTGGGCCAGGGACCTCCCTGGACCATAAAGTTGGGCAATGGGACTCCTTCCTCAAGGCTGAATCCAACACAGCTAGCTCAGGCTTTGTCTTTTCAACTCAGGCCTGCCTTGACCTAAAATTTTCCTGCAGAGTGTCTTGTGCTTGCCTTGCCCTTCGCTGCTATCTTGGTTTCTGACTCTAGACCCCACCCTGTCTCTGCTCTTGCTGCACGGGTCTGCGTCCACCTCCCTTTAATTTCAGTGCTGTCACCCCAGGGCTTAGGGTGCACAGTGGTCTGGCCTCATCAGGCACTCAGGTGAGCACCTGGGTCCTTCACAGGGTCTTCCCTGCATACACATGTCCTGAGACATGGTCCTGCCCATGAGAAGGCAAATAAAAGTTCCCTCCCTAGGCAGGGATTAGTTACTTGCTGATGCCTTTTCTCTGCTACCCAGAGAGTCGGTGACTCGGAGTTCTTTACTTAAGTTCTAGCTCTACCTGGGTAACATCAGGAAGTAAATGAACTATTCTGGGTTTCAGTTGTCACGTATTTACAATAAGGTTTCCTGTCTCCATAGCTGATAATTTTTCGATGACACCACACCATGCTTAAGGGAAAATAAAACATCCCAAAATCCAAAGATTCTCTTAAGTTAAATTTATCTTAGCTATACTGGTTCAGTTTTTTCTAGACTTTTCCCATATAATAAGTGTTGAACTGAATGTATATTGAACTGAATACAGCAGATCAGTAGTTCTCAGGCTTTAATGTGCATGAGAATTGGGAGGCAATATTAAAATGCATATTCTTAGGCTCTCTCCTCAGAGCTTCTGTTGCCACTGGGGCCTAGGAACATTTGTTTAACGAGAGAACAAAGAGGACCAGGGTTTTGAAACAGACACTGGTACCGTTTTAGAAGCTAATTTACCAATACACATTAGGAGCTCTTAAAACTGGTCATTTGACCTACTGATTCAATTCTAAATTTTCCCTAAGATGCCCACAAAAAATATTTATATTTTTATATGTATATTTATATTATAATAGCAGAACACTATAAACAATCAAAATGTCCATCAAAAAAGAAAGGGTAAGTGAAGACCTATCACTTTAGTGGAAACATAACCATTAAAAAATCAAATATTCGAAGACCGCTATCATCACTTGGAAAAATGTTTACTACATAGCATTAGATGGGGGGGAGGAAAAAGCATGTAAAATATTACTTAAATAACCTTTTAAAGAAGGTAATAATAGATCTATGAAACACTGGAAAGAAATACATAAAAATGTTAATACTGAATTGTTGCTTGGTTGTTGGATTATTGGAGACTGTTGTTTTCTTCTTGATAATTTTCTGTATTTCCAGACTTTGAATAGTAACTAGTTATAACTCTTTTTATTTGAAAAACAATGATAGATTTTTTAAATTTTTGTGTTCTTATTTGTATTTTTCCCCCATCATTATCCCTTTTACTCCCTTGACAGTTGCTGTACCCCAAACTCAGAAATCTAATTTCATTTAAAAGAGAATGTCCATTTACTTTTTTCTGCTATGCAAATGTCCAATATTTGTCTTCATTCTTATTTGCTTTGCTAGACATAATTGCCTTGAACTCCTTCCAATTTGTTATAAGTGGCAACATTTCTTTCCTTATGACTGAATAATATTCCATTGTTTGGTTATACCACTGCTTTTTTAAAAATATTTTTAAATTAATTTTTTAAAGATTTATTTATTTATGCATACAAGCTGGGGTATAGGCCAGAGGCAGGGGGTGGCAAGAGGGTTCAGCAGAGACAGAGTGGGGAGCAGAACAGGCAGATCCACGGAAATACACTGCTGAGGGGAGCTGCGGGTCAGGCAGGAGAGGTCTGCGGCGCCACGTGGGAATCTCCCGGCTGGGCAGACGAACTCGTGTTGCCGCTGCCAACAGCGCCACAGTGCAGCGCTTAACCGCTATGCCCCCAGGGAGGCCCTTCAATTAATTTTTAACTGAGGTAAAACTGAGGTCCCCCCATTATATATTACCACCATAGTGCACCCACCCACCGCCCACCCATATTCCAATACCATAGACATCGTGCTTCCTTCCCTTCTTGCTCTCTCCCCTCCTCTACCCTTCCCCCTTCGGTGTTTCAGTTCTGTTGTCAGCTATCAAGGGTTAGTTTTTCAGCCTGTCTTTAACAGGGATAAATTTTTAAAAAGAAATTGTCTCATGTAGAGTGAGAACAAAGGTAAGAGTGATCGCTTAGAAGGAATCTAGCCCAGTCGCAGCCTAGCCCCTGCAGGATGCCCATGAGATGTGGTAGAGCTGATGACAAAGAATTGGGGTGAACGAGAAGGTTCTTTTCCCTTGATGCTACTTTCTTGTTGTGTTTGAAAATAACAGACTATAGGATGGGGGGAATGAAGCTGAGTTTACAGTTTAAATAGATCTACTTCAGTGCTTTTGGACTGAATGCACACTTGTAGAATCCTCCACCCTACCCTCTAATACCAAGCCCACAGACTACACTCGTGATGAGGGGCTTTTGGACAGATGAGGCACTCATTTTGGCTCAGGGGACATCACCCAGGCCAATGATTCCACGGAGTGGTTACAAAGCATCCTCTGGGAGTCCAAGCACTGGGAATCCAAGAGAATGTGGAGAAGCATCTTTTTGTGGGCAGTGAAATGGTTCAAATCTATCCTCCCTGACATACCTCAGTGAATCTCAGGTCAAACCTCTCTTAAAATTAGAAGCCTATCAGGTAGGCCTGTGGTCTAGAATCAAACCTTTCCAGATGTCCTTGGAATTTTTATAGATATACTTAAGCTATTTAGGCAGAGAGCTAAGGATTTCAAATGAAAATCAATTAGAAAGGCAAAAAATTAAAATAATGACACAATATTAACAGCAATATCAAAAGCCAGATGCCAACGGTAGCCATAATTATGACATTTTTTAATGAAAATCTTGACTCACCATGCATTTTCCGATTTACTCAAAACATTTCAATATATCACCTTAGTTATTCTGACAGAATCTCAGAATCTCTTTTACATTAAAAAAAAAAAAAAAAGAAAAAAACAACCACCACTCAGAAGCAAGAGGAAGCGCTAAAGTTCTGATGAAAACCAGAAGTTTCTTGAGTTAAAAACAAAACCCTGAAGTTTTCAGTGTGGTGTTTTCGAACTTCATTCTTGACAAGAATGTAGGGGATTTCAATATGAGAAATTATGAAGCCTTATTACCATGAATTCTTAGCTTTGGTGACTATGATGTGGTCTTATTACAAAATTCTCTCAAAAGAGTAAAAAAAACATTCAAAATGCTGACCTAGAGTAAGAAGGAGGTTTGTAATTCTGTGCTACAAAAACTATAAACCTCTGGGGTTAAAAATAACCAAACTGGTACAGGCGTTGCCTCTGTCAACTTGCTATGCTTACCCTAGGTCTGCTCCCCATGGGTCAACGTGTCCTGGCTAGGATCTTTTGATCACCTAAACTCTGGAAATACTGTGGTACCCCAAGTTTGAATTATATCCCTCCTGTGCAATTAAACATTTAAAAAAAATAAAATGTCAATTTAAGGTTAAAGAAGTTCAAGAAAGTTTAATTTTTCCTGTGATGTCTATTTCGACATCTTTTGACAATGTCTAAGACCAAAATACAAAGCACATATTCGTGACCGCTGCCTTGTTCATGGACCTGTGAGGCTGCCCAGTGTGTGACCCCAGCACTGTGAAGAGATGGCGCTGATAGTAGTGAAGTTCTGATTCGGTGGTTACACACCTCACCCTGCTCTGCTATGCAGTGGGATGTTAGAAATCAGGAGGTTGATCCCACCCCGACTGCATATGTGAATTCATGCAAACTTAGTGCTTTGAGGAGTCATTATTGAATGACAGTTGAAATTAGCAAGCTGTGACTAACAAGTCTCCCAAGTGAATGGACCTGATACCTCTCTTCCCCTGGCCTTACGCTTCCTGCCAGACTCTGTTAAATAGGGACTTGCAGCAACAGCCCATCCCTACTTGGCTTCAGCTTTTGAAACCTGGGCCTAGCTCTCAACTTACTCCTTTGGTTGCACTGTTCTAACAGATACTGCATCCTCCCCCATTCAACCTGGTGATATCTTATGGTCATATCATTGGCCCTACCAGATCTTGGCAAAGTAGACACTTTCAGAACCTACTAGCCAAAATAATGAGCTTTTAGAAGTTCAAGCACTTTTGCAGAAAATCAACTTGTTATTCTATTCCACGCCTCCTCAGCTCACTCCTGATGTGAAGGGACTGTGCTAAGGTGAGGTGATAGGAAGAAGGGCCTGGGGGGGCACCAAGCTCTGGGAGAGGCTGTGCCAAACTGACCAGTTAGCTGGCTTTCTCACACAATAGCCACTGTGTGTTCTTCAGAGTATGAGTGTGGGTGCCAGAAATGTCATGTCCCAGGACAAAATTCACACTCGTCTACTGAGGAACGGAGACAATCTTCGGTGACCTTGAAAGCCACCTGCTACAGAAGGTGGAGCCTCTCTCAATCTGCATCTTTTAGTGAAGGTGTGAAAGTTGTGCCACTAAGCTGCAGTGTTATACGAGCAAGAAATAAACTTATGTTGTGTTACTCATTATAAATTTTTTGTCGATTACAGCAAGAAGCCTATCTCAGCTATACATATCTTCTTTGATACAGCTATTCCTATTGTGTGTACAAATCTAGGTGCTTTCTCCCCTTTCCTTAAATCTTACCATAAATCAAAAAAGCAGGAAAAAAATTTAAATTTAAGCAACAGATAGGGAGAAATACCACTCACCAAAGTAGTGGTCACAGCATTTAGATCTTGAGCCAGAAGAACAGTAGTTCAGGAGAACACTCCAAGACAACCTGATATATTAAAATAAGATAAAAAGTCAAACATAAGACTTACAAAACAGTGCATGAAAGTTAATTTCTAAAGGATGTTGCCAGTTTACAAAAGAATTAACCACTGTTTTCCAGTAAATGACAAATTTCCCAATTGCTTTAAAAATAAGATTTTAAAAATATATCCCCCTTCCAATTATTATAACAAAGACCAATTCCATTCTGCTAAGTAAGCTATGCAGGATGAGATATAAACTTTGCGGATGACCTCGGCTGCCAGAAATACAGGGTATGTTTTCTAGGCCTACGTGCTCTGCAGTTCTGATGTGCGTGTTCAAACTTTTCTCTCAGGAACTAGTTTCTTAGGTAGGAAATTCCAGTTTATAAAATTACAGGCTACACACACACACAAAAAAAAACACTTTAGGTTTTTTAGATGAAGTTAAAACAGACACGAGAGATACATTATAATCTGTCTTTGTGTCAAATACCATCCCAGATACAACAACACCCCTAGGAATGAAAATAAGTTATCTGTGAACAGGCGGAAGATGAGACAATGGAGGTGAGCGCACCAGAACTACCGACACAACGGGAGAGTCTCCGTTATGGCAGTCGAACTGTGGGCATTTTCTTACTAGAGCAATCATCTTTTACCAGGTTAAGAGTAAAAATACCATTTGACGGCACAGGGAATATATTTGCCTAGAATAGGAGGCTGTTTTTGTGTATCTGATTACTCAGTATATGATGCAGGAAGCAAACAGTTCAGAACTCTGAACAAATATTATGACAGTCCAAAACAGAACATTAGGGCAGGAGGAAGAAGAGACAAAACATGAGGGTTGACGGGGGAAGGCGCGACTTGGGCCATTTCCTCCAGGGTTTCAAACTTAGGATTTTTGTTGTTGTTGTTTATATTTTTTGAGAGGAAATGCCTTGCTCTCTGGTCCTGTGGAAAAGAGAACGATCAGATCCCTTTGGCACTGTATTTGGAGGGTCTCCGCGCGCAACCCACACCCTCCCTCTGGGCTGGGGCCTGCAGAGCCGCAGGTGTCAGGGAACAAGATGGCGCCCCACGGTGAGGGCACTGAGTGAGGGGCACGGGGGTGGCCTTCACTTACTCAGAGGTGCAGGCTCCTCTGAAACCCAGATGCTGCCAACTCCCTGGGCTCAGGAGTGAAAACTGCTCTCTTCACGTCTTCACTTCTCGTCGAGATCAGCGCCACATATTTTTCTGATAAAGTCACCCATGCTGACTTCTTACATTTTGAAAGTTGATCTACAAGTAAAACCTTCCATGAGGCATAAACAAACAAAAAAAAAGAAGAAGAAGAAAAGAAAGGTGTGCTGTGGGGAGATGGAGAGGAGAGAAGCAGTGGCCTCCTTATTTTGAGAACTGCTGCAGCTGCGAGTGCCACTCCCCAGCCGGCTTCCTGGCTGCAGAGGGAGGCCAGTGGCCAGGCGTGGGTGACGTCAGGGCCAGGCCTGAGTCATCGCCAGCGGCTGGGCTGTCCTGCCACTCGGATGGGGACAAAAGGAACCTTTGATGTCCAGAGGCCCTCCTCTCGGCACACTCGCCTGTTCTGAGCAGCAGGCCAGGAGAACATTCCTGCAGTCTCCCCACCCCCCGGCCGCCCTTCCTACTTCCGGAACAGTCCCAGGCAGATTCTGCAAGGCCTCCCCAAGGGACGTGACCCCTCTTGCATGGCAGAGGCATGGTGTTCTCTGTCAAAGAGAAAAGCAGGGAGGGTGTTTCTCTAGGGATTTCTCACCTCCCACTCTGGCATTCCCCTTCTTTCTTGTGGTGCCGCTCACCCAGGGACTCTCAGGATAGAAAAAGGCAAAGGTGGAAGGCCCTCTTGTCACGCCCCCTCCCTGGGCAGCACCCAGTGGTCAGTGTCTATTCTCCTCTGCCTTTGTGCAATGGCCTGGGCCTCAGCTCCCTGCTCTTTCTGAGTTTAACAGGATACCACTCTTTAAAAAAAGTGTTTATATACCAGAGCCTGGCACAGGGCTCAGTAAATATATAAGGAATGAGTAAATAATAATATGAATGAATAATAAAAGTATGAGTGAATAATTTTAAATTAGTAGGAAATATATATTGAATAAGTACAGTGAATATTTGAGGTCTGTGCTGAGTGATCATTTCATTTGTTGTTATTAGCATGACATGGCTATGAGGTAGGTATTATTTGGAGTTTTACAGATGAAGAAATGGATGCTCAGAAAGATTAAGGCAGTTCTCTAGTGTCCCACAGCTAGTTAGTGGCATAACCTGGATCACCTGATCTCAAATCTTGTATTCTTAAGCAAATAGTGAATGGCTGGAAGAAATGAACAAATATAAACCAAAGGCAGCCTGTCCAGGAGAGGAGCGATAAGGCTAATGATGACACTAGAAACCGAATCCTACGAGGAAACAGTGGAGTAATTAGGGGTGAACTGTCAGCTTGGTGACCTAGGGAACTAGGCTTCACGGCCTCTTGATGGGTCAAGCCACACCAGGTTTAAGGCTAGGCAGGATATCAGGGTCTGCCTTAAGGCCAAGTGGGGTTGAGAAGCTAGAACTAGAAGACACAGCAGGAAAGTCTGCATGATGGATGCAGAGTCTACAGTGGACAGAGCACCTCAGAGGGAACTGGTCTTACTGACCTCTGGCCTCAAGGGTGTGGGTGGGAGGGCCAGTGAAGCTAAAAGCACAAGCTGGGGCCAGGCAAATGGATTATGGGGAAGGTTACTAGAAACCTAGAGAAGGAGGCTGAATACTGTGTGGTTTCAAAGTATCAGGAGGTACTGGAGGTGGCAGGAGGGGTTGGACCTGATAATGGCTGCCACCTCTGCTCTTAGCACTGCCCCGCAAGAATCAGTGGTCATTCTGGTATGAGTCAGAGTGCTGTCAGCGCCTGTATTCAAGGCACGGTGGAGGAAGGGGCCAGAGAGGAACCTTTTCTGATAGGGGTGTCTGGGCCCAGGGTAAGGATGACCTCAGAGGTGCCATCTCTCTTTGTGGCTGGTGATTCTGTGGTTTGTACTTTTCCACAATTCCCCTAAGGTGAATGTCTCATTCCAAGGAAAAGACAAAAGCCAGGAATGTCCAGTTCCACAAGGAGGGGCAGGAGGTATGGTAGCCTCTTCAATAATTCCACCCTCTCTCAGCTCTCCCTCCTACTGTGGGATGGGGTGTCTGGTGACAGGGACCCTTCTCCATGGCTTTGGAAACCAATGCCTCTGATAGCTGAGGACATTGTGCAGTTACCTTTTTCTTGGGAGCGCAGCCAGTTGCTGCTCAGGGTTTACAGCTTGTACTGTGGGGTATGAATCCCCCGGCAGGTAGAATTAGCAGAGGTGAACTTCAGAAAGGAGAAAGCCACATGCTTTGAATCAAGGGAATAACAACAACTAATCAGTTACTGTCCATGTCCACACAGAGCCTGACCTTGGGCAGAGGAAAGTTCTTTAAGTTCCAGGCATTTTTGGCAGAGAGTTTATTTATTCTTTCCTTTTCTCTGCAGAAAATGCCTCTGGGCACCTCCCCATTCTTTTTTCCCCAAAGGGTAGGTGGCCTTGCTTGCTTCACATACACAGGTATTTATTTATTTAATAAGATGAATAAAGGCTGGTTCTTTCTTCAGTCTACCTTGTGGGACCAGGATAATTATGTGAACAGAAAAAGAAAGGAGGGGAGAATTGGGCTACAATGAGATGCAGACCCTTGCATTCTAAGCTCTGGGGTGAATTCTAACAGTGAGAATAAAATCAGAGCAATGGGAAAAATATCTATTTGGGGACACAAATGACAACCCGTAGCCTACTCCATCTGGTGAAACTTTTTCCTTTGCTACAATAAATACAGTTATCTACTGGGAATTTAAAATAATATTAAAACCTTTAAGGGTTCAAAGACTCCTTGGAAGACTTGTCTATCCTCATCTCTCTGATTTTTCTCATCTTAGTCACTTTTTCAAAAATTTGTTAAGATAACATTTATATACTATAAAGTTAACCCACTTAAAAGCGTATAATTCAATGGATTTTGGTATATTTACAGAACTGGGTGACTTATAAGCTAATTTTAGAACATTGCATATCACACCCAAAAGAAACCTTGTATTACTAACAGTATTACTCCTCATTTGTTTCCACTCCCCAGCTATAGGCAAAGGTTATTCTTCCTTCTCTGTCTCTGTGGAGTTGCCTCTTCTGGACACTTAATATAAACAAAATAACACAATATGTGGTCCTTTATGTCTTACTTCTTTCACCAGTGTGTTTTCAGGTTTCATCCATGTTGTAGAGTACATCATTACCTCATTCCTATTTATGCCCAAATAATATTCCATTGTGTGGATATAACACAGTTTTATCAGTTGTTGAACAATTGAGGGTTTTTTTACCTTTCATTTTTTGCCTCCTATAAATAAAATTTCTATGAACATTAAAGTACAGGTTTTTATGTGGGCATATTTTCATGTCTTGGATATATACCAATGAATGGAATTATTAGGTCATAAGTTAACTCTATGTTTAACATTTTGAGGAACTGTGAAACTGTTTTTCCAAAGTTCTGCATCATTTTACAACCCCACCAGTGATGTGTGAGGGTTTTGATTTTTTCACATCCTCACCAGCATTCTTAAGAGTCTAAATTTTTTTATTCTAAATTTTATTCTAATTTTACTTTGTTATCCTGGCAGCTCTGACATGTTATTTTGATTTGCATTTTCCTAATGACTATTGATGTTGAACATCTTTTCATGAACTTCCAGGGCATTTATATATCTTCTTTGGATAACTGTCCAAATCCTTTGCTTTTAAATTGAGTTGTCTTTTTATTTTTGAGTTGTAGAAGTTATTTGTAGATTCTGTATACAAATCCCTCAATAGATATTCATTTTACAAATACCAGCTCCCTGTCTGTGGATTGTTTTCTCACTTCCTTAAGTATATCCTTTGGAGGAATTTGGCTTATCAATCTTCTCTTTTTTATTTACTTGTAATTTTTTGGTGTTACATCAGATAATCCATTACCTAACCTAAGGCATATAGGTTTACACTTGCCTTTTCTTCTACGAGTTTTATAGTTTTGGTTCTTACGTTTATGTCTATGATCCATTTTAAGTTTATATTTTAAGTTTTATATTTTAAGTTTTATAATGTAAGGTAGGGATCCAAATTCTTAACATGTGGATATCCAATTGTCTTGAACCATTAGTTGGAAAGACTATTCTCACAATAAGTCTGGACATCTATAATTATTCTAAAATAAAGGTTTATTTAAAAATATATTTTTAATATTTTATTCTTTTTTTTTAAGATTTTCTGTTTTTTATGCATACAAGCTGGGGTGTAGGCCAGAGGTGTGTAGTGGTGAAAGGATTCACCAGAGACAGAGTGGGGAGCAGAACAGGCAGATCTACTGAAGTACACTGCTGAGGGGAGCAGTGGGCGAGGCAGGAGAGGGCGGCTGTGTCATGTGGGAATCTCCCGGGCCAGGTATCGAACTCGTGCTGCAGTGGCTCTGGATAGCTTCATAGTGCTGCTCTTAACCTGTTGTGCCACCAGAGAGGCCCCTAATATTTTATTCTTAATGCATATTATTTATATAGGAAATAATGTTCGCTCATGAACTTAAAGAGTTTGTACTTTGGAAACTGGAAGATCTTTATCTCCAGTCCTAAATTATGTCTTCCTAGTTTTTCTACTTCTGTCCACTTCTTCTGTTAGGACAAGGGAAGAAAATGGACAGGCAAAGCCAGAACTCCTTTTTTTTTTTATTTTTAAATATATATTTTTATTGTTATTTATGTCTTTTACATTTTGTATTTCCCTTGGGTAGCCCACCACCAATTCACCCGTGATCCATCTCCATGAACTCCTTTTAATGGGCAGGAAGAAAAGAAAATCAGGAGTATTCAATTTGTGGCCCATAACTCCTATAACGAACTTAGTGCAATGTCTGATATAAGAAGGCTCAGTAAATACTGGATTTTTCTTTTCTTTCTCTCTCTCTCTCCCTTCCTCCTTCCTCCCTCCCTCCCTCCCTGTCTCTCTCTTTTTTTTTTTTTTTTGTCGTAATGGTGGTGGTTACATTATACCCTATATATACTTTGAGTTAATTATGTTAATTTATATTAATAGGTCCCATGAACTCTGAGAATCTAGACTAGAGGCTACTGCCCAAGGGCCTGTCCACACTCAGTTAGGTGAATTTGACATTGTTGTTTTTCTTTCCTTCTGAATCATTCCTCAGAGAATTACACCTAAAAATTTGTATAAGCCTTGTCTCTGAGGCTCTCTGCGTAATGTTTGGGGGCCTTTCTCCTGTTTCCATTCCCCATCCAGCACCAGAATCCTATGCTCCTTCTCCCACAAAACCTTCTGGAACAGTGCTTTTAAAACTGCAGGCCAGGACCCATTGTTTATTGGGTCTGAATCAGTACTGGTTTCAAATGACAGAAAAAAAGAAAACAGTAGAAAATATCTAGTGCATTGCAAGTAAGACTTTGTTTCAGTTTTATAATATGTGTGTGAGTTGGGTCTTTCTATGAAACATTTTTTTAGTGTGATTCAGGGTTTAAAAAACATCTTGAAAACACTGTTGCTGCAGATTTTTCATTTTTGTTAAGGTGTTTAAACAACTTTTAAGAATATAATGTGACATTACTTCAAGTGGTCTGTTCCTTTTGACACTCCAGGGATATTTTTTTTTTCAAATTTCAGAAATTTGTCTTTTTGTTTGAATCTTATATTGTTTACAGTCACAGACCATGTTTTAATTTTTTTATTTTATTTTTTTTCTAACATATATTTTGTTATTTATATCTTTTACATTTTGTATTCCCCTTGGTTAACCCACCACCAATTCACCCGTGATCCATCTCCGTGGTCCCTTGTGTTCTTTTCTACTCCATTTTGTGCCCTTATCCTCCCCCTCCCCTCACCCCCCCAAGTGTCTCTCCTATTTGGTTTCCCTATAGTCCTGTTATAAGTGAAACCATTCGATATTTTTCTCTTTCTTTCTGGCTTGTTTCGCTGAGTATGATCCCCTCTAATTCCATCCATGTCGCTGCAAATTGCATGTGTTTATCTTCTTTGAATGCTGAATAGTATTCCATTGTGTATATGTACCACATCTTCTTGATCCAGTCATC